>PVJD01010467.1:0-53463 GCA_004026545.1 Mormoops blainvillei | reverse complement strand
TGAGTAAGAAAAGCAACACCCTACATAGGGCCTATACACAACGGCTCTCATAGAAGTGAGCCCTATTTTTCAGAAATTGCTAGTGGACAAGTCCAAACCCTGTACCAGGTACAGAAAATACTGCATGTGTTCTTAATGAACAAAGATGGATAGCCCTGCTTTCTTACTTATTCATTCATTTGATCAACAATTAAATACTGAGTATCTGCTGTATGTGCTCGATATACATCAAATAAAATGGGGAAGGAGGCGGGACAACGGTAACTCAACAACAATAAAAAATAAAAATAATAAAATAATAAAGTGTAGCCCAAAGCATATTGGACTTAAAACCTGTAGATATGTGAACAAAAATTAACTATACTGCTGTTAAAAAAAGAAACAACTGGCCAAAATAAAATCACCCTTACTACATCACATGCACAAAAAAAAATTAATAAGTAAACAGAAAAAAAAATGCACATCTTTGTGGAAATTTTATTAAGAGAAGATAAACAATAATTAGAATAAACAATAAATAAACAGATTACATGGTGTTATGGAATGTGTTCAGTGCTGCAAGAAAGAGAAAGAAAGAAAGAAAGAAAGAAAGAAAGAAAGAAAGAAAGAAAGAAAGAAAGAAAGAAAGAAAGAAAGAAAGAAAGAAAGAAAGAAAAAAGAGCATGGGACCAGGATAGTTGAGACCAGATTGTGATTTTTTTTTTAATAGATTGATCAAGGTAAGTCTCATTAAGTGGCTGACACTGGAGCCAAAAGTGAAAGGAGGTAAGGAGTTAACCTGTAAACATCTGGGGAAACTATTTAGACAGAACAGCCAGTGCAAATGCCCTTAGATCAGAGCATGTCCAGTGTGTCGTGGGAGCCGAAAGGAGGCCTGTGTGGCTGGCATGGAGGGAACAAAGGGGAGAAATATAGGACATGGGGGTACACACAAGACCTGTGGTCACAGCATGTTGTGCCTCTTAGGCCATCGTAAGGCCTTTGGTATTTACTGGAATCGGCCTGGCTGCTGTGTTAGGATGACTCATTAGGAACAATGGTAGAAGCCAGGGCACCAGTTACGTGGCCTTTGCTGAGAGAGGATAGTAGCTCAGGCCAGTGGAGATGTTGGCAGTGGAGATGGCAACGATAGTCAGACTCCAGTCTGAAGGTAAAGTCAGCTGGATTCCCTAAACACCTGGACAGGTATGAGTTGTTAATGAAAGGAAAAGCCCTATGTGATATCAAAGCTGCTTTCGTTTGGGTTTTTAAATTTTTAGTATTCTATTTGATGTTCTCTTTCCTCTTTTCCACTATACTTCTTTGCATTAATTATTGTTTTACTTGTTTCTTTAGGAATTACAATATATATTCCTTTCTTATCAAGAGTATGGTTCCATTTATTCCCATCCTTTCTGTGACTGATGTCACATATTTTATTTATACCTACATCATAAATGCCACAAAAATATTTTTATTTTTGCTTTAACCACTGGTTGTCTATTAAAGACATTATAAGAAGAAAAACAGAAGACAATCACCTATACTTACCCATCTATTTATTATTTCCCAAACTCTTCATTCTTTCCTGTAGATCTGAATTTGCAACTGGTGTTATGTCTCTTCTGCCTGAAGAACCTCCTTAAGCGTTTCCTGTAGTACAGGTGTGCTGGTAAAAATTCTACCAGCTTTTCTTTATCTGAAAATGCCTTTATTTCACCTTCATTTGTGAAGGATGTTTTCAGTGAATATAGAATCTGATTGGAAAATTTATTTTTCTTTCAGCACTTTAAAAGTGTACTTCTTATCATTGTGCCCTTGTAAGTAAAATCATTTTCCTCTGACTATTTTTATGATATCAAAAGTTTTTGAAAACCCTTTAGTTTCTAGTAGTTTGGGACATGCGTTGGTGTGGCTTTCTTCATATGTGTGCTGCTTGGGGTTTGCTGAGGATCGAGCATCTATAGGTGAATGTTTTTGCCAAATTTAGGAAAGGTTTGTCCATTATTTCTTTAAATATCTTTTGTCTCTTTTTCACTCTCCTTCTTTTGGAACTCCAATTACGTGTGTACTTTGTATCCTGGCAGTCAATAGGAATGGCATTCAATAGGTCACTGAGGCTATATTCCTTTTAGTTGTTCATCAACTTTTTACTGTCTTCTACTGAAATACTTTATATTAAGATTTTTTATAAGTTCTTATTTAAAAAGTTTCCACATATACATCACTGTTAACGATCTATCGCAAGAGTCGAACAGAAAAACTTTTAAGAAAAACACCTAGAAACTCTTATAAGCTGCCTTTGGAGGAAGATAATTATCTCTCCCAAGAGTGAACTAAATTAAAGTCTAGCATGAGAACTTTGGCAAATATGTAAAAATCTTACTTTTATGGATTTGGAGGGTGCTTCATATAGCAAAATGAAAGGCATTTTTGTCTTGGGGATTCTGTCCAAATGTGGCTCAATCAGTTATACAACTGCATTCAATAATATTTTACTTCTTTTACCAGGATTTAAAGTAAATAGTCATTAATTTGTGATCTGTTATTATAGTTACAAAAACCTCAAAATATTTTCAGTAGGCACATTCTGATAAATAAAACAACTAACATCATTAAGAATAATATTTACTCCCTACCCTCAAACACGTCCTGTCATTTTCCCAAATTACCTCTTGTGAAAGGAGTTTTTGTTGTTAGTTGTTGTAGTGATTCAGGCTTGCTGCCTAATTCTCTCTTTTATTTCTCACTTGACTCTCAATCATAGTGCCTGAATAAGGTACTTAAAAGCAAAACCAAAGAAGCTCCAGCATTTCTAATAAATTACAGAGTCAATACATGATATAAATGGGGAAAGTGCTTCTGTGATTATTATCAACAAGGCCCTGAAGATGTCATCTTGGATTTCACCTGATTTAAGCAAAGTGTTGATTTATGTTAACATCACAAGAGAGGATTGTAGAGATGGGGATATCCAGGGGTTTAGAAATGAGAACAGAAACCTTCTCTAGGGTGTGGGAATCAGGCTGTTAATTTATTGTCAAATGATTATCACAAACTCAAAGAATGTGAGCTAGGAGTGAGAGGAGGAGGGGAGACAGTGCTGTTGAACTCTGTGCCACTAGGAGAATCTAAAATGTCATAAAAACATGGTTCTTGGCCTTAATATTCTCAGAATCATTTAAAGGTGACAAGACATATGCAAATACACCGAAGGTAAAAAGAAATCATTTACTTCCAAATTATGAATAATGTCTTTTATAAAAAATAATAGATTTATCAAGATTAAAAGAAATTATAAACCAATGTATTAACAATTAAGAATTTGCATAATAGAAATCAATTAACAAATATCTATTGCTTGTCTACTATGTGCCTAGTATGTGCTAGACACTGTAAGAATACAGAGGAGCAAAAGGCAAAAATCAATGTACTCAAAAATCTTGCACTCTCATGAGAGAAATAAAACTGGGAACCCCAGAGTAAAACACAATATGGGGTAAACTATAAGTCATAGGAATAGACCTATTCATTGGTTAATTTCCTCAATAAATTTTTACATCAGTAAGTATTTATTACACAGTTATTATGGTTATAAAACAGCTGTGAAAATTGACCCTGGTACTGATGGAGTTTACAGCCTGGCAGGTAGAGACTGATGTTGACCAATTACGTATAATAATATGTATAATTTTATATATATATATTTTTTTCCACATCTTGCCTTGTTTCCAATATAAAATCTTAGATTTTTTTAACCGACCTACTGATCACTCATTTTCAATGTCCTTTCCTAGTCCTTGGGCTGCTTTATATGTACCTGTATTTTTCCACGTATAATGTGCACTATTTTGCCCAAATTTTTTAGGGAAAGAACGAGGATGTGCATTATACATGGGTAGTGCTAATTCTGTATTCATATAAATGTTTTTAATTCCTTTATTTATGCTTGTGCATTAAAAACATAACTCTAGAAAGCAATAACAATATCCATATGCAAAATAATACCCTGGAATACAATAATTGATTTTGTTTCTAAATATAAATAAATAAAACTTTGAATTAAAAAATTAAAACAAATGATTTTTTCCTGGAAGTTTAAACCAAAAATGTGGGTGTGTATTATACATGGTAAAATATGGCATTTGATCTCTATTACTGATTGAATTATGTTCCCCCAAAATTCATGTTGAAGATATAATCCTCAGTATCTCAGAATGTGACTTTACTTGGAAAGAGGGTTATAGAAGTAATTAGTGAAGACGAGGTCATATAGGATAGGGTGGGTCCCTAATCCAATATGAGTGGTGCCTTTATATAAAGAAAAAATACAGATTCAGTTCATCAAGTGGACATGAGAAGAGATCAGTGTTGCATCTAAAACCCAAGGAACACCAACAATTGTCAGTAAACGTGAGAATCTAGGAGAGGCATGGAACAGATTTTCACTTTCGAGCTTCAAAGGAGTCAGCCTGCTGATGACTTTGATATTGGGCTTCCAGCCTCCAAAACTATGAGACAATAAATTTTTGTTGTTTAAGCCACCCAATTTGTGGTACTTTGTTAATAGTGGCAGGAGCAAACTAATAGAGTTTCTAAGTAATTCCATTTGACTCATAGCTTTAAATACCACCTCCATATGCCACCACCTCCCAAGTTCACATATTTATCCCAGAACTTTCTTCCATACTCCAAATTCATATATATATGAATTCATTATATATATACACACACATATATATATAATTAGCTGTAGAAATTTCCACTTGAATGTCTTAGAAACATCTCAAGTTTAACATGTCTGAAATTGCATTCTTATTCTTAATGTCCTCCCACAAAACATGTTCACCCATAGTCTTCCTGGTATATTAGGTGGCAGATCTATTCACTTGGTTTTCAAGGCCAAAACCTTACTGTCACCTCTTACGGACAGAACTATTTCTTCCCAAAATTTATATGTTGAAGCCCTAACCCAGAACGTGATGGTATTTAGACATGGGACCTTTGGGAGGTGATTAGGGTTAGATGAGGTCATGAGGATGGTAATTTCATAGTGGGATTAGTGACCTTTTTTAGAAGAGACATCAGAGAGTTTCCTTACCGTCTCTCTCCACCACATGAGGACATAGCAAGGAGGCAGCTGTCTGCAAGCCAGAAAGAGATCTCTAACCAGAACCCAACTATGCTGGCACCCTGATCTCAACCTTTCAGCCTCCAGAACTGTGAGAAAATATTTCTGTTGTTTAAACCACCCAGGCTGTTAATTTGCTATGCAGCCTGAGCTAGACATTATCCTTGACCAGTCTCTCTCCTACTCCATATTCAATCTTCCAAAATGTCCTGTTGGCTCCACCTTCAAAACATATCCAACATATATTCTTCTGCTCAGCCTGCCCTGCTGTCACCCAGATCTGAGTTATTATCTCTCTCTTCCGGATTCGTGCAAGAACCCTTTTAACTGATCTCCCTGCTTTTTACCCCTCAGTCCATTCGACACAGCAGTGAGAGTGAGCCTTTAAAATAAAGGCTGCATTACACCGATCCTGCTCAGGGTCTGCAATGGTTCCTAATTTCTTCAGGGAAGTGATAAAGCATTTTGAATGGCCCAAGTGAGGTGCTCTGGCACCAAGACTTTTCGCTTCTGGCACATTCTTCTCAGCCACACTCATTGGAGAACTAATTAGAATACTTCAGATTCTAGAAATTGTTTTGAGTTACAATTAATTGCACTGATTGAACTGTCATTTCTTTGAGCCTCAGTTTCTTCATCTATAAAATGAGAAGGTTTAAACAGTCTATAAGAATCCTTTCAGCTCTAACAGTTATAATTTTTTATTAACGAGAGCATTCACTCTTCTATGTGTGGGGCTGACCCTGTGGTGAAAGAGCCCAACATGAAGTGACTATTTTGTAGTTATAGAGTTTATCTAATCACTGCAGACAGCAAGCTACATAATTTAATCCCTGAAATGAATTAATTCAGTTTGGTTGTCTACATTCAAACAAATTAGATAATTAGATAACCTCAGCAACTATGTAAGAAACTAATGTCTTCAGACAGCTGCATGTTCTTAATAGGCTGATCCACATTTCACAGGGATCAAAAGGATATACACATATGAGTCACTATTCACGTATTTATACATATATGACTAATATGTTTAGCCATCCCTTGGTTAAATCCATGGTGAATTTGTTCCAGGATTCCCAAAGATTCCAAAATCTCATTTATCCAAGGGATGCTCAAGTCCCTTGTATAAAATGACATAGTATTTTCATGTAACACATGCACATCCTCCTGTATACTTTAAATAATCTCTAGATTACTTATAATACCTAATACAATGCAAATACTATGTAAAGAGTTTGTTATACTGTGTTGAATAAGAAATAATGGCAAGAAAAATGTCTGTACAGAAATGTGTGTGTGTGTGTGTGTGTGTGTGTATGGAAAAGGGACTCATGGACATGGACAACAGTGTGGTGATTATGAGGGGGAGGAGGGTGTAAGGGGGCTAAGTGGTAATGGAAAAAATGCAATAAAAATTTTTTTTAATTCTCAACAAATATTTGTTAAGTTGAGTCTGACAATGTGCTTATGTAGATAAATTCAGATGGTGACTAATAAAGTCTTTGAAATATTAATGTACTAGAAACAAACAAATCATCTTGCAATGGGGTGACAGCAAGAATGAGATAATATAGGATGTGAGGGTGATCTGGCTGTGACATCTGTCACCCCATTGATCTCCAGGGTTCATTTGGCTGACCTGGCTGGCTAGCTAGGTGTCCCCTTACTCCCTCACCGATCCATGTGCATCCCTCCCATAGCTGCACGCTCAGTCGAAGAGGATGACTTTCCAACCAGAACAGAGGACCAGTCTTCGGTCAAGGATATACAGGTATCTGTGCTCTCCTGCTAGAACCTCCAAACAAGCTCTCAAGAATGAGATAATATATAGAAATAGTCTATCAATGTATTCTTAACATTTTTATTTTTTTCAATTACAGATGATGTACAATATATTACTTTCAAGAGTACACCTAGTCACTAGACTTTTCTGTAACTTACAAAGTTATCACCCTGATAAATCTAGTACCCCTCTGACACCGTCCATAGTTATTATAATTTTATTGTCTATATTCCTTATGCTATACTTTACAACTCTATGACTATTCTGTAATTATCAATTTGTATTTCTTAATCCATTCACCTTTTTTTACCCAGCACCACAACCCTTACCCCATCTGGCAGCCATCAAACTGTTCTCTTTATCTGTAAGTTTGTTTCTATTCTGCTTTGCTTATTTTGTTTTTTAGATCCAACACATAAGTAAAATCACATGACATTTGTCCTCCCCTGTTTGACTTATTTCACTCAATACAATATCCTCTGGGTAAATTCGTGTTGTAGCAGATAGCAAGTTTTGTTTTGTTTTGTTTTTTAATGGTTGAGTTATATTTAATTGTATATATGCACCACTTATTTATCTATTCATCTGTTGATGGACCTTTAGGTTGCTCTCATATCTTGTCTGTTGTAAATAATGCTGCAATGAATAAATGAATGCATATGTCTTTTTGATTTAGTGTTTCAATTTCTTTGGATAAATACCCAGAACTGAAATTGCTTGGTCATCCTTGCCTCTTGTTATAGCTTTTGTTTTAAAGTCTTTTTTTTTTTTTTTTTTTTGGTATAAGTAGTGTTATCCGAGCTTTTTGTTTTCCACTTCATGTCCGTAAAATATCTTTTCCATCCCTTTACTTTCAGTCTGTGTGTCTTTTGATCTGAAATGACTCTCCTGTAGACTGCATATGTAAGGGTCTTGTTTTTTCATCCATTCAATCACCCTCTGTCTTTTGATTGGAGCACTTAAGCCATTTGTATTTAAAGTAATTTGTGATAGATATACATTTATTGCCATTTTATTAGTTACATTCCTCTTCTTCTTCTCCATCTTCTTCTTTGCTACCATCATCATCGAAAACAAGATCTTTTACTATTTCATATAATACTGCTTTGATGGTAATGAACTCCTTTAGCCTTCTCTTGTCTTGGGAGCTCTTTATCTGTCCTTCAATTCTAAATTATAGCTTTGCTGGGTAGAGTAACCTTGGTTGTAAATCCTTGCTTTTCTTCATTTTGACTATTTTATGCCTATCCTTCTGGCCTTCAAAGTTTGTTAAGAAATCAGCCAACAGTCTTATGGGAGCTTCCTTATAGATAATTAACTGCTTTTTTCTTGCTGCTTTGAAGATTCTTTCTTTGTTTTTAACATTTATATTTTAATTTTGATGCTTCTTGGTGTGGGCCTCTTCAGGTTCATCTTGTTTGGGACTCTCTGCACTTCCTGGACATGTATGTCTACTTCCTTTGCCAAGTTATGAAAGTTTTTATCATTATTTTTTCAAATAGGTTTTCAATTCCTTGCTCTCTCTCTTCTCCTTCTGTTGCCCTCACAACGCAAATGCTGGTACACTTGATGTCCCACAGGGCCCCTAAAGTATTCTCATTTCTTTGGATTTTTAAAATTTTGGTTGTTTTCATTGAGTGTTTTTGCTACCTTAACTTCCAAATTGCTGATTTGATCTTCTACTTCATCTAATCTACTGTTGATTCCCTATAATATATTTTTGTTTCAGATAGTATATTTTTCATTTCTGACTGGTTCTTTTTTATGTTTTCTATATCCATTTTTATGTTTCCTATCTCTTTGCTAAAGTTCTGACTAAGTTCATTTACTCTTCCCCTAAGGTCATTGAGCACCCTTATAACTGATGTTTTGAACTCTTCATCTGTAAATTAATTGTCTCCGTTCTGTTTAGTTATTTTTCTGGAGTTTTGTTCTGTCCTTTCATTTGGGAAATGTTTCTTTATCTCCTCAGTTGGCTGCCTTTTTTTTTTTGTTTTTTCTTTTCTATGTATTAGGTAGAGCTGTGACATCTTCTAGTCTTGGTAGAGTTGCCCTATGTAGTAAGAGTCCTGCGGGGACCAGTGACACAGCCACACCAGTTACTGGAGCCACATGCTTCATGTGAACCCCCCATGTGGGCTGTGTGTATCCTCCTGTTGCCAAGCCTTGAATATTATTGGCACATCAATTGGAGGGACTGATCCATTAGCCTAATCAGCTGCAAAGAATGGCCAAAACTATGGCAGAGGAACTACTATGCAGAGATCTACCCAACAGAGAAGGACTCCCTTCAGTGGGTCTCTGCTGTTGCCCACTAAGTCTACCCCTTGAATGTGTCACTGGTGCAGGTGGTCGGGTGGTGTTCTGGTGTGGTCTGAAGTTGTCCACCAGGTGCACTGGCTCTGGGACCTCCCTGGAAGTGCTGGCCAAGGTCAGTTAGCACCTGGGCCCTGCCCAGGGCAGTCTGCATGAACTAACAAGTGACCTGCAGGTGGCTGCTGTTTGTGCTGGGCTTGGAGGTACCTGGGAGAAGCTAAGTTATGAATCAAAGCCAGCCAGCCCTAGGGCCACTTAGCAAGAGGTATGGGGCTTACTGAGTTTTAAACCTTTGAGAGATTTTTAGGAAAGTCCGAGACAAAGGCAAAGCAGGCCATATATGGAAAAGCCACTGGAAGCAACTTGGGTGGGCCCTCAAGTTTTGTGGGGTGGGGTATAAGGTAATCACTAGGGCAGGACCAATGGTGTTAGCTAAGTTGATGGAGACTCAGATATGGAGCCTACAGGGCTCAGCAAAGGAACAATGGATTCTTCCAGCATTTTTGTTTTGGAAAAAGTCACCCCTCCATCCCTTCTCCTGAAATAAGACAATTCGATTCCTCCCCATATGTTCCTGGTGCCTTTGGAGCTCTTGCCCTAGTGCTGGAGTTCAGAGTGAGTGAGTCTTAGTAAATCCATGTACTGATCCTTTAAGAGGAACACCTGTGATTCCAGAAGCCCTCTTTTTCGCTCAGCCACAATCCCTGCTGGTTTTTACAGCCAGAAATGATGGGAACTGGAACTCTGGACCGGGGGTCCTGGTGTGGGGTTGGGACCCCTCACTCCTCAGGGGAGACCTCCTCAGCCAAGATATAGATCCCAAATTATTTTTTAAACAGAGGAGAGAGAGAAGAAGAGAAACATCAATGTAAGAGAGAAACATTGATCAGTTTCCTATCATATGTGTCCCAACCAGGGACTGAACCTGCAACCCAGGCATATTAGCTGACCAGGAATCAAAACCACAGCCTTTGATTTACAGGATGATGCTTCAGCCTATTTTTAACCACCTTGTGTGGAACCAGCTAACCCCACATCTCCACTCTTCCTACCAGTCTTGATGTGAATTTTTCTTTGTATTCTTAGTTCTAGGACTCCTGATCAGCTAGACTTTGGGTGGTTCTCAATGATGGTTGTTCTGTGGTTTAGTTGCGATTATGAAGTGGTCATGAGAGTAGGCAATTACAGCATTCACCTACTCCGCCATCTGGACCAGAAGCCTTTTATTTATGTATATTAATTGTCCCCTTAATCTGTGATTCCTAATAACTTCCCACCTTCAATGCTCAGCCTTGAGTATTATTGTCCCATGAAAGGACAGGGCAGGTCTTAGACTTATTTACAAGCAAAATAATAAATAGGCTTAAAACCATTGGGAAAAAGAGCTAATTTTTCTAAATTTCACTAGCATATTTAGCCAAACCTAGGCAGACCACAAAGCGCCTATCACAGAGAAGATCGCTGTCCACAAAAGAAGGCCAGGCCAAGAATTTTGGTGCCCTAAGGCAGAAGGAAAGAATCTTTTCCACACTTGACAATAGGGGATGTTTTAAATAAAGAAGGGACACCCTGAGAGCAGATACTCCGTTCTTATGAGTCTGGAAAAGTAGCATGATAGACAACAACCAACCCTGCACCAACACAGCAGGCCATTGCATGGCTGAGAGGGAAGGACAACATGAAGGAGAGGCTCTGCTTGGTACTCCGGAAGTACTCTCATTTTCTGTGTGGCAGTTTTGATGAAATGAAAGGAGGTAGGTCTGCTGTGAGTACCACTGTGACAACACATTTAAGGTAATTATCCATGTTTTGTTGGCATTGTCTGTCCCCTGCATAAGTTCAGAAACACATTTCTTTCTGAAGCTCTCTTATGTTTACAAAGCATCCACTCCTGGCCTTTCTCTCTGGCCCCGTATTGATAGTCATGGCTTGCTAAGATCCCTGAGAGGATCAGCTTACTGTTGCCTCTTCTGCTGGGAGCCAGCAAAGGGAATGACAAGGGTATGTTTTCCCGATGTTCCCAAAGCATATGCCCCTCAATATTTCATAGCCTCTCCAATGATCTAGCCATTAGCACTCCACCTTCGCACCCTACTCATAAATATAAAATTACTGAGGTGCCGCTGTGTGTGCCTCAAAGTCATGACCAAATGGCAGACACTAAAGCAATCATAAGACTTGTAGTTGGTATTTACTCCTACATGTGCTAGGAAGGTGCTGGGATGACCAGAGTAGACACATATGCTAGAATTTAATCCAGAAAGATAACAATAAGGAGGTGACTTTTGAGCCAAATCATTAAGGAATACTGAAAGGCAGGAAGGAACTCAGAGATTTCAGGCAATGGTAATAAAATAGTGCAAGCTAAGGGCCACTTATCTGATATATAGAAGAAGCATATGTGTTTTGTTAGAGTAGAAACTCCATGTCAGAAAAAATGAGACATAGAATTAACACACAGTAAAAACTGAAGGTAGCTGTGGAGGAATCATTTGATATAACTTCCTTAAGCTCAAACCTCTCTACCTTCAAAGAAGAATAGTTCACTCTTCAGATGCAAAACTACATTCAGAATTACTCTTCAGCTGAGATTATATCTAGAAGTATATTTATTTTTAATGTTTTCCCCAGAAGAATTTTATCCCTTGGGAATGTTATTAAAACTATTCTCATAATTAAACTGCCAGACAACTGTAGCAATATTTTTAATGTTTGAGTAGTGCTTAGCTAAAGTAACGCGACACCAGAAAACATAACAACTCTTTTGGTGAGACAAGGAGTGGCCTCTGTGCCTAGCAACGCAGTGTTTACATATATCTTAGGTAGACAAGGCCCCTGGGACAAGCTTTGAATAATAAGGAATTTGATTAACCTCTGCTAAAAAATCCAGATAAAGGGTCTGAGTTTGACTTTATAGCTTTGCAGCCAGTATTTAGGGCTGAAGTATTGGAGATGTATATACACACAATGCACACACACACATACACATTTACATATTGCAGGAAGCCAAACTTACTTTTGTTTGAGAACTTAACTTGGCTAGTAGCCACCGCATTGACTCTGGATGAATCAACCAAAATTTATTGAAAAGTCTATATATTATCTGTGTTCCATGAGGCGGAAGCTTGAAACTCTCTCAGGCCCGCAGAGAACTTTACTTTGCCTCACCTGAGAGCAGCAGGGGCAGGAGAGCCAAGGGAGAAGCTTGGATCTGGCCGTGTCCAGATCAGTGTGCAGCACAGCGTTCATAGGCCTCGACAAGATCAAGCATATGCCTGGCAACAATGAGTACTTTATTCCCAAGAGAAAATTGGAAGGTTCCAACAGGAATGCACTTCTCCTTCTAAGAAATCCAAGGCAGAAACACTCATGGTTTACCATCAGTAGTACAGGTTTACTCTAAGATGCAAGAACACAAAGTCATGGGAAAGTCACCCCACCATCTTAGTAATCATGCTGGTATTCACGTGTGTAGGACATTCAGAAAGCCCACAGAAACCCAGAAAGTATGTTAGGCATCTGCTAGAGAACATCCTGCATCCAGGGACTCTCCCAGACGTTATACATCTGAAAATAAAAGCTGTCATTAGAATGATTTACCACCATTCTCTACAGCACACATATTGGGTCAAGATTACCACAAGCCACGTCAGAGGGCCATGAGCTGCCTTACACTCAGCCTTTACATTTACCTCATGCCTCCATGTCTAACTTAATCATATCTGACTAATCTACCACAGCTACTTTCAGTAAAAAATCATTCTGAAGGTCCCTATGGTGGCATGCAGGAAAAAAAAGTTTATGGCCCCTTTTCTTTTCAAAGGTAGC
The DNA here is from genome assembly GCA_004026545.1 of Mormoops blainvillei. NCBI lineage: Eukaryota > Metazoa > Chordata > Mammalia > Chiroptera > Mormoopidae > Mormoops > Mormoops blainvillei. The sequence goes on along the minus strand of PVJD01010467.1, from coordinate 40,426 downwards.
TGCATGTGAAACAAGTCCTTGATGTTACATGGGCCCCACCAGCCTGTACTACCAAGCAGCACAGTATGAGAGGCCAGCAGGAGGTCACTCAGGTAGAAGTCTGTCCATGGGTGACCTCCTCAGCTAAGGAAACTGATGGGAATAGGTATCAGCTATCAGGGACCAAAGTAGATTCCCAACCCTGGCAAGCAAAATGACAACACAGGGGTCATCAGTGGAGCCCAGGAGCTAGGCCATGTTGTAAATCATGTCTTGGGTAGGCTACAGCTAAGCCTTCAGGACAAACAGACAGGTATACTTAGCTGCAGAGCTGGGAGAATAAAGTTGAAGATAAAAGTAAAGTTAGAAAAAGCCAAATGGAAAAACAACTAAAACAGATAAAAAGCTAAATAACAATATAGGTAATAAATCATGATTCACGGAGCCACAGCGGCACTCTGGTGCTTTTCAGACCCCCTCTAGTCCCTGCCACCACCGTCACTGCAGGAGCGACCTGCACAAAAAAGAAGACGCTTGAGCTTAGTCATGAATGAATAGGTACTCATCAGGTAGCCGGGGAGAATCAGTGTGACTAGAGCCAACAGTGGGTATAGGGCAGTGGCAATGATCTACCTTGCGTAAAGAAATGAAAGATGGGAACAAGACAAGGCTGTCCACTCTCACCACTATTATTCAACATAGTATTGGAAGTTCTAATCACAGAGATCGGGGAAGAAGAAGAAATAAAAGGCATCTGAATTGGAAAAGAGGAAATAAAACTGTCCTTATTTGCAGACAACATGATAATCTACATGGAAAACACTATAGACTCTACCAAAAAACAATTCAACCCAATAAGAGAATCCAGCAAATTAGCAGGGTACAAAGTCAACATTCAGAAATTGAAGGCATTTTTATACACCAGCTATTAACTAACCGAAAGAGAAACTCAGAAAAAAGAAATCCCATTTACTATAGTAACAACAATAACAAAACATACCTAGGAATAAACTTAAACAAGGAGGTAAAAGACCTGTACTCGGAAAACTACAGAACACTGAAGAAAGAAATTGAGGAAGATACAAATAAATGGAAGCATATATGTGTTCATAGACTGGAAGAAATAACATCATTAAAATGTCCATACTACACAAAGCAATCTATAGATTGAATGCAATTCTTATTAAAATACCAATGGCATATTTCTCAGATCTAGAACAAATATTTCAAAAATGTATATGGAATCAAAAAAGACCCCAAATAGCCACAGCATTCCTGAGAAAGGAGAACAAAGTTGGAGGGATCACAATACCTGAAATCAAACTGTATTACAAGGCCACTGTAATCAAGACAGTCTGATACTGTCATAAGAACAGACACATAGACCATGTCTCTGTGTCATGAATAGGGACCCCAGACATAAACCCACATCTTTATGGTCAATTAATATTTGACAAAGGGGCATGAACATTCAATGGAATAAAAATGACCTCTTCAGTAAATGGTGCTGGGAAGACTGGAATGGCACATGCCAAAAAAAAAAAAAAAAAAGACCACCAACTTGCATCATACACCAGAGTAAACTCAAAATGGATAAAAGACTTAAATATAAGTCATGATACCATGACAGTCCTAGCAGAAAATATAGGCAGTAAAATTTCAGATACCCCATGTAGCAATATTTTTGACAATGTATCTCCTAGGGCAAAGGAAATAAAGGAAAAAAAATGAACAAATGGGACTACATCAAATTTAAAAGCTTCTGCATGGCTAAAGAAACCATCATCAAAGTGGAAAGGGAACTGACTGAATGGGAGAACATATTTGTCAATGCATTGGACAAGGGTTTAATCTCCAAAATATATAAAGAACTCATACGACTCAGCACCAGGAAGACAAACAATTCAACAAAAAAATGGCAGAGAACTTGAATAGACATCTCTCCAAGGAGAACATACAGAGGGCCCATAGATCATGTGAAAAAATGATCAATATCACTAGCCATCAGAAAGTTGCAAATAAAACCACAATGAGATATTACCTCACACATGTTAGAATGGCTTTCATTAATAAATCAACAAACAAGTGCTGGTGAGGATGAGAAAAGGGAACCTTACTGTACTGTTGGTGGGAATGCAGACTGGTGCAGCCACTGTGGAAAACACTATGGAATTTCCTCAAATATTAAAAATGGAACTACCTTATGACCCAGCAATTCCACTGCTGGGGATATACCCTAAGAATCCCAAAACACCAATTCAAAAGAACTTATGCATCCTGGCGTTAATAGCAGTGCTATTTACAATAGCAAAGTGTTGAAAATAGCCTAAGTACCCGTAAGTCGATGAATGGAATAATAACTGTGCTGCATTTACACAATGGAATACAGCAGAAGGAAAGAACCCCTATCCTTTGCAACAGTACGGATGGAACTGGAGGGTATTATGCTAAGTGAAATAAGCCAGGTGGTGAAAGACAAATACCATATCATCTCACTTACAAGAGAAAACTAATGAACAAAATAAACTAATGAGCAAAATAGAGGCAGAGACATGGAAACAGGGAGCAGACTGACAGCTGTCAGAAGAAAGGGAGAGGGAGAAGGACAGAAAGAGGGGAAGGGAGTAGTTAAAGAACATGTATGAGCGACCCATGGACATGGACAATGGAGTGGGGATTGACTATGGGAACAGGAAGTGGGCTGGGCAGAGGATAAAATTAAAAAAAAAAAACAACAAGCAAGCAAAAAAAGAAAAGATGAAATAAGCGCACCATTGGAATAGGTTTTAATATCTATTGTCTCAGCTGCCTGAGGCCTAGAGGAGAAATTTTCACTTCATGTCCACCTTTATTTGATTATTCAGAAAGAATATGTGGAAGAAATCTCACAGACATGACATTCTTCACACAGAAGTTAAGACAAAAAATATAACACTCTTCAGGTGTTGGGAGCGCTATGCCTGCCTTAATGAGGCAGGTCGTAGTCTATCAACTGATTCTGAGATCGAGTCCCGCCCCTACCAGCCAGTCAGGAAAGCACTGCAATAGATGTCTCAGTTCATCAATCTAATGAATGTGTTCTCAAATACTATTTTCCCTCCATTTGCAGCAAACATTTTTCTCTTATTTAGTTACACTCTTTTAATTGTCTTAACTCTCAGTGCACCAAGCACAGCTCATTCTGTGACAAATGCTTACATCACTAGAGGGAGGGAAAGAAAACTGTCAGAGAAAGGGGATGACAGTTCAGAGTGACAAGGGGTATATATGTCTGTCAGGACAGAAAATAAGCATGATAACTTCATATTTTTCAATTAAATATCATAAAATCAGCTAGTAATATGACTTTTATTTCATTAAGAGAAACATTATTCATTCTTGAATTTTCTTCAAAGCAAAAATAAACATTTCAACTCAATTCTACAAGTAGGATATTCTTCTAGTCTATTTGCCATATGTAACAACAATAGTGGTTATCGATAGCATCTGAGAAAAGAGCACACAATGGTATACGTAGGTTTTAAATCTGGGTGAAATAACTAGCCCATCTACAAATTAGCCCATGGAACAGAAGGGTGGCAGAATATGCCACTCAAAATATGGTACTTTGGCATATTGATCATTTTGAGCTGAAAACAATTAAGAAGCAGAAACAAGAAAGCTCTCTGCCTCCACCCCCATCCATTTGCTTAAAAGCAGAACATAAATTTATAATGATATCTGCCTCTCCCTGCCCTAGCTGGGAAGACAGAAGTTAATCACTGGAGAGGACTCTATACCTTTATCAGCCAAGAGAAATCTATGTAACAACACATGCTAAAACTAACTTTTATTTACCATTAGTTTTCCTAGATATTTGCCTTCCCAAATTTTGAGGAATCTAGAAGTTCAAAGTTCTTTTTTCTTTGTTTTGTCACTTCTCTACAATTATTGTTCTTAACTAAGATGCTATGTAAACCTAAGTTCTAAGCACCCCTGTGAGTTATTCATCATCGAGTGCTCCCACATGTGTGTGCAATGCATGTGTTATTAAAGTTCTGTTTATCTCTGTTAATCTTTTCTCCCCCAGTCTAATTTCAGGACCCCAGCCAACAAACCTAAGGTGGTAGAGGAAAATTAATTGTATTCCTCTCCTATAAATACTTCTGTGCAGCAAAATCCTGAATGGACACTTAAAACAGTAAGGAGTTTAATTATTAAAATATTTTGCTGGTTTAGAGTGGTTATGTCAATAGAAAAATACTTATTAAGTGTCAATAGTAAACTAAAAAACATATTTATGTAAAGAAATTTTTCCAATAAATTAAAAAACATATTTACAAAACAAAATTTTGCCAAGCCCAAAAATGTTGTATTAACTTTTTTAATAATATTAAAATTTTAAAATTATTTTCCTGTGCAAGAATCTAAATCAGATTTCCCAACACTTGGTGAGTCATGTATACATGACCTTAATACACATATCACTTTCACATATACATGCATCAAACATGTGTGATCCACGTGAAATGTGAATCAGTCCATTCAGACCCTACAACTTAACCACAGGCTCCTGTCCATGGTTATGTAATCATTCAATTTGTGTGATAAATATAGACAACCAAACTGAATAAAATTTACTTGAGTGTTTACCTAGTTTGCCTGCCTGCATTGATCAGATTTACCATATTATTATAAAATGGTAACATAACTTGGTACTAGCTCCACATAGCATATAGTATATTCCTTTTTTCATAAAGAATTACAGAATTTTTGAGCTAGAGGGACTTTAAAGATTAACTTCTTATTTAACAGATAAAGAGACTGAGGACTCAAAATCTGCTCAATTCACTCTGTGCAGCTAAATTGGGAGCCAAACACTTCCTGGAATCTGAATCATCTCAATTAGTTTTAGAACGAGTGTGGTAAAACAGCATGTCAGGCCACTTGAGTTCCAAACTTCAAACTATTTCTAATAAACTGTGGTTATTTTAGTCTAGAGTTTCCCAAACAGGACGGCATAAATGAGTGGAGATATTCATCCTTTAGGCCCTAGCATGCCTGGACAGGACGTGAGGCAGCCGCAATGCTTGGGCCAGTCACTCAAGCAAAAATGACTCCACGCGTGCCAAACAAATATTAATGCTATCAGCTTCTATTAGTGCAATGATGTGAAGGGATTGGAAATACTTGATCTTTAGTACTTTAGGCAATGATATCTAACCTATCCCTACCTCAGATACCTCCTCTGTAGAGTTATGGGCTTGGACAATGTTGCTGGCATAATAACTTACCAAGCAGTCATTTCATTCATCACATTATGATAGATCCTCAGGAAGGTACAGCTATGGGTAAGGCACCAAGAATTGTAATTAGTTAGAATAAGCAACCTATGGCATGGTGGCAAGTAAATACCAAAACCTGAGGAGCTTAACCTCACATAAACTAATGCAAGTTGAGGTGCCTTCCTCTATCTTATTGTTACGCCATCGGGAACACACAGCTTCGGACGTTATGGCAGCAAGGAAAAGGGAAATACAGGAGACACACTAACTCTTAACTGCTGGCTCAAAAGTGCTGCACATTAATTCTGTTCTCATTTAGTTGCTCAGAATTAATTATGTGTTTCTATCCTAATTCCCAGGGTGCTAGAAAATGTAGATCTTACAGATATTTCATGAATAAATCCTCTGTTTATTCATGAAGAAAAAGATATGTAAACAAACTTTGTTATAGCAACTATCCCAGATAAGATGCTATGTTTCTGTTTTTCCTCATAAAATTATTAATAAACATAGCATTTGTTCACTTAATCAATCCTGGTTTGGTGGTCTCAAAATATATGGCAGTGGGGTGATTGTTAGTGTAAAACACAGACCTTTTATTCAGGTAAAATATAACAATAACAATAATAATGATAACGGCTCACATCACTCTTGGTGTTTGAATTCTTAAAATTCTTTCACACACATGTTAATAACAACCACCTTGTATGGTTGAGCAAAAATATCACTGTCACCGTAAGGATCATTATTGTTTGTTGTTAGGTCTCATCTGATTCTCTTAAAGCCATGGTTAGCTTCACTGAGGAAAGTTAGATTTAAAAGCCTAACTCATTGCCAGGGAATACACAGTTTACCTAGAACAAGAACAGGGTTGACAAACTGACTAGTGCCCTCACACCAAGTCCAATCATCTTTGCACATTTTAAAGGGGAGAACTAAAACAACCCTGTGTTTGGAACCCTAGTGTAGCTCTAATTTCTAAACAATTATTTAGTTGCACAGACTTCCAGCCAAGATGGAGGCATAGTTAGATACATTTTGCCTCCTCCAACTAAAAGAAGGACAACAACAAATTTAAAAACAAAAAATAACCAGAACTGCCAGAAAATTGAACTGTATAGAAGCCCAGCAACTAAGAAATTAAAGAAGAGTCATTCATCCAGACCAGTAGGAGGGGCAGAGACAGGCAGCCGGGCCAAGAGAGAATGCACGGCAAGGCAGCGGCTGGCTGACAGGGTGGTCCCACGTTTGCATGCGGATAAGCCAGGAGGAACAACTGGGGAGTGAGAGAGACCGTGCAACCCAGGGTTCCAGGGCAGGAAAAGAAAGCCTCAAAACCTCTACCAGTAAAAACCTGTGGCATTTGTGTCAGCAGGAAAAACTGCCAGTCTCACGGGAGAGTTCATTTGAGAGACCCACAGGGTCCTAGAACATATACAAACTGAACCACCTGGGAGTCAGCACCAGAAAGTCCCAATTTGCTTGTGGATAGCAGGGGGAAGTGACTGAAAGCTGGCCAAGAGTCAAGCAAGTGGCATTGTTCCCTCTCAGACTGCCCTCCCCCACATACAGCACATAATGTAGTGACATGGGTTGTCCCGCCCTGGTGAATACCTAAGGCTCCACCCCTCACAATATAATAGTTTTTTATTAACCTTAAACAAAGTTCTAATAGTTCATCCCAAACAAAAAATATATATATATGACTCAAAAGAAAGAACAGATCAAAGCTCCAAAAATAGAACTAAGCAATGAAGAGATAGACAACCTAACAGATGCAGAGTTCAAAACACTGCTAATCTAGATGCTCACAGAAATGGTTGAGTATGGTCATAAAATGGAGGAAAAAGGGAAGGCTATACAAAGTGAAATAAAGAAAAATACACAGGGAACCAGCAGTGAAAGGAAGGAAACCAGGACTCAGATTGACGATTGAGAGGAGAAGGAAGAAGTAAACATTCAACCAGAACAGAATGAAGAAACAAGAACTCAAAAAAATGAGGAGAGGCTGAGGAACCTCTGGGACAACTTTAAATGCTCCAACATCTGAATCATAGGGGTGCCAGAAGGAGAGGAGGAAGAGCAAGAAATTGAAAACTTATCTGAACAAATAATAAAGGAAAACTTCCCCAATCTGGCAAAGGAAATAGACTTCCAGGAAGTCCAGGAAGCTCAGAGAGTCCCAAAGAAGTTGGACCCAAGGAAGCACACACCAAGGCACATCCTCATTACATTACCCAAGATTAAAGATAAGGAGAGAATCTTCAAAGCAGCAAAAGAATTACCTACAAAGGAGCTCCCGCAAGACTATCAGCTAATTTCTCAAAAGAAACCTTACAGGCAAGAAGGGGTTGGAAAGAAGTACTCAAAGTCATGAAAGCCAAGGGCCTACATCCAAGAATACTCTATCCAGCAAAGCTATCATTTAGAATGGAAGTGCAGATAAAGTGCTTCCCAGATAAGGTAAAATTGAAGGAGTTCATCATCACCAAGCCCTTATCCCATGAAACGTTAAAGGGACTGATCTAAGAAAAAGAAGATGATCAAAAATATGAACAGTAAACTGACAACGAACTCACAACTATCAACAACTGAACCTAAAAAAAGTAAAAACAAATCAAGCAAACAACTAGAGCAGGAACAGAATCACAGAAATGGGGATCACATGGACAGGGGAAGGTTAGGAATAGTGTAGGAAAGGAGAAGCCAAAGAACTTATATGTACGACCCATGGACATGAACTAAGGGGGGGGGTGCTGGTGGGAGGGGTGGTGCGGGATGGAGGGGAATAAAGAGAAGAAAAAAGGGACATCTGTAATAACATAACCAATAAAATATATTTTAAAAAAGAAAGTTATTTATTTGCACAAGATAGTAAGTTAACTAAGAGATGGTTTGCGCCTCTTTTTTAAGATTTTAGCAAACCTCAATTATTTTATAATCATATGACTAACATCCCAAAAAGTTAAATAACTTTAAAAAGAAGAAGTATAATTATGATTTGGAAGTGTCACAATTCTTATGATAACCCTACCTAAATTGATGACCGTTAAAGCCCCTCTCCATCCTAAAATTTGATGATTCTTCATTAATGAAGTGTACTAGAAAATCTTCTCTTTACTAATTTCACTGTGTATGTAACAACTCTCACACTTACTGGTAGTACAAGCTTTTGCTTTAGCTTAGGTAATTAAAAAATATTTGTTAATTTTTTAATGGCACATTCTATTCAATACTCAAATTTCAGCATGTCTCTTATAAATTTCCAGGCCTGTTATTTTTATTTTTTATATCCTAGATAAGTTAAATTTTTAAAATTGTCTAAATGTTTTACCCTTGTATTGTCAACAGTGCTTCTAGTGTCTAGCTTATTTTAGTGTAATATTAGGTAACAGCCTCACATCATTTGTATATTTGGAGATACACTTAGCCCAGGGAAAGTTAGTCTTTTCCCCCTTTCTTATTTTCTTCTTTTTTTATTCTTTTTTCCCTATTGTCTTCCTTTTTCACAGCAAGTCAGCGAAACAGCCTAAACCAGACCTGAAGTCTAGGGAAATCACCACTATTCTACATCACTATTTCATAGGTAAGAAGAGACAGGTGAAAAAGAAGTACTCTAAAGAATAACTAATAATAAATGGTCTCCATCTGCCCTATGCTTCTCCCGCACACCTGCGGAATGGGGTGTGATTAGGATGCCCGTGTGGCCCACAGGCAGAAATGGCCAAAGCAGTACTGGCACAAGCCTGCTGGGCCAGCGATCGTTGGAAAAGTTGCAAAGCAGGAATTGCCCATTTTTTTTCTGAGGTAGCGATTAAAACCCTTGACTATGGAACATTAAGAGCATGACCAGGGATGTCTCAGCCTTGTCTGGTGTGGGAAAACAAGAAAACGATAGCACTATCATGACCCAAAAGCAATGCTTCTAGTTATGGTTAACCTGTCCTCACCCCCTTCTCTGTAGTAGAATGAATGGCCCTGTTACGCTTTCCAGCTAGATGCTTCCAGGCTTTTTTAATCAATAACCCTTTCCACTCTTTCTTAGGTAAACACAAAGTACTCTTGACAGTAGTTGCTCAGCCATTCCTAACTGTCCTACAGTGTTGACCAGGGATGCTGTGACTACTCACACAACTATTATGGGTTAAAATAATAGATTATGATGACTAAATACCATTTATTGATTTGAGGAGAAAGGAAAGAACTGAATAAAAGGTTAATAACTTCACTGACTGTCCAAAAGCTAGTCTCACATGAAAAGGGCTGATCCCTTGCAAAGCTCCATGGAATTTTGCTATAGCCCAAAGGTTAAGGCAATAAATCACAGTCAACTGCAATGCTGGTACCCCAGGCCTCTCAGCAAGTCAGGGGAGGGACTGAGGCTACACCCAACCTGAGACTCAGAGAAGTGGCAGGACAAGGCTGTAGCCAATGCACTGCCATGTGATGTAAATTGTATCTCAGCTTTTGACTGATGGGGGAACTCAAGAGTTCAAAAATGTTTAGCATTAAGTTATAGTTAATAGGTTTAGTGATTAATGCATATAGAAAGCTATTGTTCCAGGAACTGGAATGTGTGACCAGACCTACCTTGACTCCGGGAGATCCACAAGCAAGTCAACCGTTGTGCCCCAGGAAGACTGCAAGTGATCAGGATGGTATCTGAGCCATCGTGTCCCAAAGGTTGTTATAGCCAAGACGCAAATAAACAATTGCTGGTCAGCAGATGAAGGGATGCTAGGAGAATCACAGGGCTGCAACTTTCATCTTATTAAACTTTTCTCTGAATTCCAAACCCCTTACCTAATTTTTTCCTGAATTCTAAGTCTCTTACCTCTCCTTTACTTCTCCTCATAAAAAGAATTGGCTTGAGGTGAGATGTTAAGATGATTTTTAGAGTACATAACCCACTGTCTCCTCAGATCGCCAGCATCTGAATGAAGTGCCCCTAAAGAGTCAATCCTTGTCTCTGCTTACTGGCTCTGCTAGCAACAGGCAGCACCAATGTTGACTTTTCTGGTTTCATCATCATATCAGCGGAGTTGGCACTTTGCTAATCATTCACATTGGAAGCCTACAACCCAAGGGACTGGGGTCCTTCTCAGAGAGTCATCAGACAATTGCAGAGTCATCAGACTCTCTGAGAAGGACCCCTGATGCATCTTTTGTACCACCTTAAAAAAAATGGGTGTGAGAGGGGCACGGCCCACATATCTGCAGCTGGTCCTGTACCAGTGAGTTTTCCACAGTGCTACTCTGGTGGGCCTTCTGTGAGCTCTGCTTTGCTCTTTGTTTTTATTTGCACAACAGAGACTTTAAAATTTATCACTGAAACAAGAACATTATAAGGGTGAGATAGCATTTAAACCTGGATAACAATACTGTCCCTGGAAATCCAGGACACGGGGTCACCATGGACACATAGTCACCCTGAACACATTAACTTTCAGAGCTGAAAATCAGTCAGTGAAAGTCCTGGAATCCTGGTAATGAAGTTACTCAGCATGAAGAGAAACTTGATAGTATGAGACTGTGTGTGTGTGCGCATGTGCACTGGAGGTCAATAAAAGGCAACAAAAACTTACCCAAAGGGTCATAAGAGGACAGGCTGAAAAAGTTTACTCTCTCTTGCTATAAAAAGCAGAATTATATTCAAGAAGCAGATTCAGGCTCAGTATAAAAACAAGCTGCTTATCAGAGGTGTTCAACAATAGAAGGGATTATATTGCCAGAATACTCTCCTCATATTCTAGGAGCATTAGAGTAGTGGAAGAACGAATACCTTTCATGAGAACAGTGAGATGTTATCTGTAATAAACGAGGACTTGTATACATAGCTCCTAAGACACTTAGAAGATCATAATTTATAAATGGCTATTATCATGGGAAAAAAAGATATCTTGTTGGTTTTGTAATACCAAGAATCTCAATGCATTAATAAATAATCTACACTCAAACCAAGATCAGCGCGTGACTGGCCAACCAGGACAGGCCATGGAAAACAATACAATCCCACAGATTGTATTTGCATGGATGAAGAAAAATCATAGCAATTATATTGTTACCAAAATGGTAATTAACCGGTATTACCTAAAAAATATGAAAGGTCAGACTTCCATTAAAAAATCTTTCTTTACTTACATGAAATTAAAAGACTTAAGGACTAACTGAATAATAATGGCATTTTATTAATACTTGAATTCTTTGGCTAAATGGCATAACCGTCTATATTATTAAGTCTTTTGAAATAAGCTTGAACTTTAGCTAAATAATGAAGATGGTAAAATTCATCTTCAAATAAACTTCACCTTCTTACTCTCCACTCTCTTACCCTTAAAGCAACCCTTTTTTTTTTTTGTCTAACTTCCTATTGTTTCCCACCTTACCTCTTCTCTCTTTTACTCAGGAGTGGGTTGAATCAAATAAGACCCTGCACAATTAAAACGACTCAGAAAGGTGATATCTATAATCTGCCAATTTCTTGGTATTTAAAACATTTGTGAAACCCTTAACTCAATCAGATGAAATTTTAATAATGGAATTTCAGGAATCAGTCTTATCAACTAAGAATTATTTGGTGGAGCATACTTAACCTCTGAATTTTTGCTGGGTAGGAAGCTACCAATTCTTCATACTAGTTCATTGTGTACAACATTTATTTACTCTAGTAATACCAAAGTAAAACCGCTATGGTGTTTTTTCATTAATAATAAAGGCGTTTATTCAGGGTTCTTTTTGCTAAGCATTGCACTGATTACTTAACATATATTATCTCACCCTTTAATCCTCACAACTGTATAAATGATATAGTATTGTCATAGCGCTAAAGATAAAGAAATTTTGGTTTGAAAAGATTGAGCAATTTATTTAAAATTACACGAGCAAGTGGTGTGGTTGGACCTTATCACCAGGTTTGTCAAAGTCACAAGCCTGGGCCCTCAGCCTGCAGCTTTCCGTCACATCAGCATGCTGAAACTCACTCCACGGAGCACTTCAAACCCGAGTATTGAGAAAACACACAGAAATGAGAGTGCCTTTTTAGTAACTTGTCCGGTGTCTCATATCTTGTTGTTTTGTTGTTTTCTTTCCCCCTATTGATGCTTATGCTTCTGGCAAATTTAATGAGCTCACCCAGATATTTCAGGATCAATTAGAGGATATTAAGCTTCTTTCAAGCTTCAATACCTCTCCTCACCTCCTCACTTTTTTTCCCCCCAGAATTACATAAGTTTAACATTTCATTCTTCTTTTGTGATTAAATTCTTTTAGGTAAAGCAATTTCTTCCTTCTGAAAATTGAAACTATGATTTTCTTTCTTCCAGCACTCAGTTTAAACAGAAGTTTGGCTGATTTAACAGGGGAAGAGAATCAATCTTTATGCTAACCCAGTGGGGGAGGTAGTATAAATGGAAAAGTCCTAACTGATTGGAATCAAACATATGACCAAATTGAATGGTCAACTAGGCACTAAATGGTCCTTCACTTTATGGCCCGTTAATGAGGAGAAATTGGAGAGACAGTTGCAATGGGGCTAATAAAAGATGCTACAGCCCTGTGTGTCTAATGAAGAAGGGCAACATGGGCTAAAGGTGTAACGTGGCTTCATCGCCACTGAACTCAGTAGTTGCTCCTGTACCCTAGCTGTTTCAAACCTTGTCACTGGAACTAAATCCATTGCATAGAATAACAGCATTTGGTATGCTGCCTTCAATGTTGCCAATGCCTTATTTCCTAGCCACTAGCTCCTAATTACCAAGACCAATACACATTCCTGTGGCAAATCTTCCAATATGTCCTTGTCAGGGCTACCAAACTCCACTATTATTTGGCACCAATGAGTGGGCCAGGATCTACCCCCTGGTGTGCACACCTTTCACTCCGTATTGGACATCCTGTGGGTTAGCAAAGCACAGCCTTGCCTCAATGGCCTTGACTGCATTGTTTTCGTACCCCTACCAGTGGGGGTAGCTGATAACCCCTAATGAAATTCAGAAGCTTATTCACCAAGTAAACTTTCTTAGGACTATGTAGAAAAGTTCACCACACTTAATCTCTCTGGCAGTCCAGGAAAGCTACTGTCTCTGCCTTTCCCCCCCAGAAAAGAAGAGTCAGCACGTCACTATACTCTGAACATTGCAGACAGTACGTACCTCCCTTGGTCCTTTTTATCTGTTAATTTGCAAATAAGTATTCCTTGAACGGAAGCCAACAGGCTGAACTGGAGGCTGTAGAACAAGCTGGGGTACATGCTCTACTTTGGGGACCCACAAGCCATAACGACCTCTTTGAGCTACAATTCTCTGTGACTGATGATTTTGCTCACTGGAGCCTCTGGCAAAGGGTATCTATGAACCTGGCAGCCTGTCTTGTCAGCTTGCAAGTGGAATAAATCTTAGGCCCTTCAGAGTTAAGGATATCTAATTGACCTTGAATCCTCTTATTAGAAGTTTGTGAAAATATACACTATACTGATTTCTAGTTTCGAAAAACATTGTTTCTTTTTGGGGGGGGGTAGAACATTCCAGTACACCGTGTGTTTTCAAAGCGACATTAACACAGTCACTAAATTGAAGGGAAGCTTCCAACTCAGGTCTGGTAGGAATAAAAGTTTGTGTCAGAATAAATTGAGAAAGACACAGAACTTGGCGTGGAGGAGAAGAGAGAAATATTTTTATCTTACTCTGTCTTTAAAAAGCGTTGCTGAAGGTAAATGGTTAAATATTTTATAGAAATTATCATTTTAATTAAAATGCAGACTGGAGAACTTAGTATAAGAAGAGGAAACACCGGGGGCTTAAAATCCTTGAAACAGTACAATTTAAAGCCATTAGTTTTTATATTATCCTTTGGGCTATCTACTAAGTTCCTAGCTGAATATTAAACTATATCAATAAAAGAACAAAATGTTCAATCCCCCCTTAACTTCACATGTAACTACAGGTCATAGAGCCGAGAATACATGGTCATTTCCCCAGCTCTGCCTAAAATGGTGCTGAGGACTCACATAAATTTCTGTGCTATTTTATTTACAAACAGTGAGGTTTAAGTTCATTTCATGTGTAGTTCTGTGAGGATTTAATATATATAGATTTTTTAAAACATGACCTCAGAAGAGAATTCCTTCACAGGAAATCTCTGGAGGGAGTGGGGACAGCACCCGGTGACTTCCCCATGTTATAGTACAGCTGTGGGGCCCTGCCCAATGTCATCTGGGAAAGATCCAGAAGGAAATTTTATCTAAAACTATCAGAGGCTCTGATAGAGGGTAGCCAGCCTTGCCTGTGGAAGACACAGCGATTTTTGGAGAGAGTGAGCATGACCTTAGGCGGTGTGCATAGAAGCTTCAGTATGCCAAAGAGTTCCCTTTGGCGGCCACTTGTATTCAGACCCTTGTCATTCACACACCCTGGAAAAGACTGATCTGTTCTTTATTCTTTGGGAGGGATGCAGGCGGTGAGGGGCCAACAGAAGCATTTTCGGAATGTTATATTCATGGAATCATACAGTATACGAGGTCTGTCCAGAAGGTATCCAGCCATGTGATATGAAAAACAGAGACGCTTATTGAAGAAGATACAAGATACAAGAAACAGTGTACATGGGACAATGACGCCTCAGTCCCCTTCAAAGTAGGCATCATCGGACCTCACAGTTCTCCCAATTGCCATCAGCTGCCCTGTCATATTTTCCTGAATCTCACTGATGGTCTGAAATCTTTTTCCTTTCAAAGGTGATTTTAGTTTTTGGAAAAGCCAGAAGTCACAGGGAACCAAATCTGGGCTGTAGCAGGGCTGGGCCACCTGGGTGATTTGACATTTCACCAAAAAATCTGCATGAGATATGACACATGAGGGGGCATGTTATGATGAAACTGCCAATTACCAGTTGCCCATAGACGCGGTCTTCTGAATCATTCAAAGAGTATCCATGGAGGAATGTTCAAGCTTAATGCAAAATTTGATGCAGGTTCATTGTTCTACTTGCTCAGTTATTTTGAATGCAATGGTCGCATAGTACACATGTTCACTCAATGGCATCTACTGCCCCAACTGACTAGTACAGTGAAGTTGTCATCACTCATACATGCACATTCCAATCCTCTCTCCTTGGCTGCCAGGTTACATCAGTGTTGTACAAACTATTCTCATTATATTAACAATGGTTGGACTTTTTCCAGACAGACCCCATATAACCTTTTGAGTCTGAATTCTTTGACTTAGCATAATTCACTGGAGAGTCACCCAAATTTTGGCATGTATGAATAGTTCATTTTTTTTCTATTGGTAGATAGTATTCCACATGAAAATTACAACAGTTTGTTTATGTAGTCAAGCATTAAAAGACAGTTGTGATGCTTCTGGTTCTGAAAGATCATCTGGTTCTAGAAGATCACTAACAATACTTCTATAAACCTTTATGTACAGGTTTTCATGTGAATACGAACTTTCATTGCTTTAATATTGATAGTAAAAGGTGTGATTGATGGGTCACATATTACATGTGTAATTCTTTGAGAAACTTCCAAACTATGTTCCAGTGTTGTTGTACCATGTTGCATTCTTATCAGCAATGTATAAGAGTTCCTTACCCAAGCTAATAGCTATGTAATGCTATCACATTATGGTTTTAGTTTTCATTTCCCTAATGCCTAATTATGCAGAACATCTTTTCATGTGTTTATTTTCCATCTATATATATCTTTTTTGGTGAAATGTCTGTTTCAATCTTCTGCCCATTTTTAAAAATTGGGTTGTTTATATTCTAGTTTTTGAATATTGAGGGTTCATTATATATTCTAACACAAGTTTTTCTATTCTCTTAATGTCCCGTAGAGCAAAAGTTTTTACTTTTTTAAAAAATCTCACCCAAGGATATGTTTTTACTGGTTTTAGAGAGAGAGGTAGGAGGAGAAAGAATGAGAAAGAAAGAGAGAGAGAAGCATAGATGTTAGTGAGAAGCATTGATTGTCTCCCACATGCACCCCAACCAGGGACTGAATCTGCAACCTAGGTATATGCTTGACCAAGGATTGAACCAGCAACCTTTTTGTGTATGGAACGACATTCCAACCAACTGAGCCATTTGGCCAGGGCAGTATTTAATTTTGATAAAGTCAAATTTGTTAGTTATTTATTTTAGGGACTGTGCATTTGATGTTGAAGCTAAGAAATCTTTCCTAACCAAAGGTCAACAGGATCTTCTCCTATTTTTTCTTCTAAATGTTTTATAGCTTTATTTTTTCATTTACATCAATGGCGCATTTTGACTTAATTTTTGCTTATTGAGTAAGGTGTAGAGCATTCATTATTTTCCATGTGAATTTCTACTTGCTCCAGTACTACTTGTTGAAAGATTGTCTTTTATTCACTGAATTTCATTGCATCTTTGTCAAATCTCAGCCATTTTTGTATGGGTCTATTTCTGGAGTTTCCCTTCTGTTCCATTGTTCTGTATATTTCAGCACCTTGACTATTA
Organism: Mormoops blainvillei; assembly: GCA_004026545.1. NCBI lineage: Eukaryota > Metazoa > Chordata > Mammalia > Chiroptera > Mormoopidae > Mormoops > Mormoops blainvillei. The sequence continues at coordinate 23,708 of PVJD01010467.1, read as the reverse complement.
TACCTTTATAACATGTCCTAAAGTTTAATAGTAAGGTCCTTCCACTATTTTTTAAAATTATTTGGCTCATTTGTCAGCCATTTCACACATTTTATGATCCTCTTGTTAAAATATCCTGCTTTTGGATATTGATTGGAATTGCACTGATTGGGAGAGAATTGATATTTTAACATAATTAGTCTTCCAATCCACAAATACATGTTTCTACAATTAACATAACCAGAGGGGTCCAAGAGGGCTGCAGAGTAGGTGGGAGCTCCATCCACCTGCTCCCAGACCAGTCTCATAGCCTACCCACAGAATATTCAACTGGAAAATCCAGTGAGACTGAGCGAGAGCATAAGTGCATGCGTGCGAACACGGACGAAAGCACAGGGAGTGTGCAGGAGTGGACAAGACCCTGTTCCGTAGGGCAGGTAGGAGCAGGAGGCCTGGGCTTTCCAAGCAGAGCAACCTCAGCCACTGTGGCCCGGACCGGCACTCCTGGCAGCACAGAGCTGGGGTGGCTGCGTATTTGCACAGTAGATGCGAGCACCATTGGCAAAGGGAGACTGCTGGATGGGTGCCGGCTGCAGAAACAGCATGGTGGGAGCAGGACTGCCAGAGGCAGGAAATCTCTGGAGGGAGTGGGGACAGCACCCTGTGACTTCCCCGTGTTATAGTACAGCTGTGGGGCCCTGCCCAATGCCATCTGGGAAAGATCCAGAGGGAAACTTTATCTAAAACTATCAGAGGCTCTGATAGAGGGTAGCCAGCCCTGCCTGTGAAAGACACAGAGATTTTTGGAAAGGGGGAGCATGAAGAGAGCAGGCCCCCCAGGGCTCGGTGCTGCAGCATGTGGGCCACAGAGAGACTCTTTTAAAAGGGAAGCAGATGCAAGACTGAAGACTCAGCAGGGACCCGGGTATCGCAGGCATGCCCGTGGTTGCAGTGACTCTGCTAACAGAGAACTCAGAGGGATAGAGTCCCACTGAAGGGTCTGTGGTTCCCACTCAGTATGGCTGGCAAGAAGGGGCTGTTCAGAGCGGAGATTTGGGCCTGAGCCTCCTGCAAGAGAGCAGCAAGCTGGGGTCTGGAAGGCCGAAAGCTGAACGCCTGAGATTTGCTGTAGGCAGCCAGATCCCCTCACAGAGGTGAGCCCAACCCCCACCTGCGGGATTACAGGCTCTGCTCTGTGGGAGTGAGGCCAGGCTCATGCATCCTGCTGGGCACATCGTCACAGAGGAAAGAAGAAAATGCCCTGAAAGGGCCCTTAACCAGACACTCACTACAAGCTACACACAGTCACACAGTTGTCCCAGAGTCTCCTTACGCTATCCTTATTTTGGGGAATATTTTTGTTCTTTTTGCTGTTCTTAATGGGGTTTTTTGCATCCTTATATTCCAAATTGCTGATTTGATTCTCACCTTCATCCACTCTTCTCTCGATTCCTTATCAATTATTCTTTATTTCGATTAGCATGTATTTCATTTCTGACTGCTTGTTTTTCATGCTGCCGAGGCTCTAAGTTCACTGAGCATCCTTATAACTGGTGTGCTGGACTCTGCACCTAGTAAATTGCTTATCTCCATTTTGGCTAGTTATTTTTCTGGAATTTTGTCCATTTCTTTCATTTGGGTCATGTTTCTTTGGCTCCTAATTTTAGCAGCTTCCCTGTGTTTGTTTCAATGTATTAGGTAGAGCTGCTAGATCTCCCAGGCTTGGTAGAGTGGCCTAATATAGTAGCAGCCCTGTAGGGTCCAGTGGCACAGCCTCCCCTATCACCCAGGCTGGTTACTCAAGGCGCATCCACAACGTGGCCTGTGTACACCCTCCGCCTGTAGCTGAACCTCGGTTGCTGTTGACACGTCAATGGGAGGGACTTACCAAGGCCCATCAGCGGCAAGGACTGGCTGTGACCACTGACCACCGACCTCCGACCGCTGTGGAAGATCAGCTCTGCAGGGGCCCGACCCAAAGAGCAGGGCTTATTTCAGCAGGCCTGAGGTACTCTTTTGAGTGTGTCGCTTTTGGAGTTGGCTGGGTGGTGCTTCAATGTGGTCTGAAGCTTTATACCAGGTGCGCTGGCTCAGGGACCTCCTGAAGGTGCAGGTCAAGGTCAGCTGCCGCCTGCGTTCTTCCAGTTACCACCCAGCATAAGCTGCAAGGCAACGTGCAGGTGGCTGCTACTTGAGCTGGGGCTGGAGCTTTGAACCACCCTGGCTGCTGCTAGTGCCGGACCTAGGACCACTTGGCAAGAGATACGGGGATTGTCAAGGCCAGATGCTGCTTGTGTGAGAGAATTTAGGAAAATCTGACGCACGGGTCAAGGCAAGCCATTCACGGGGAAAAGCCGCTGGAAACAGCTTGCGTGGGCCTGAAACCCGAGTGGGGTAAAGCCTCAGAGAATCACCAGGCCGGGGTAACCTGTGCAAACGGGGTTGATGGGGTCTCGGTCTCAGATATGGTGCCTGCCTGCTGACCCTTGGGCCTGCTGGCTCATAAAAGGTGCAATGGAATCTGCGAGCACTTTGGTCTGAGGGAATGTTGTCCCCCCAGCTCTTTCCTGATGCCAAACAATTTAGCTCCTCTCCATATGTCTCTGGCACCTGTCAAGCTGTGCCCAAGTGCTGGAGCTCAGGGCAAGGGAGTCTGAGTAAGTTCGTGCATGGGCCTTTTGAAAGGAACTGCCTGGCACTCTAAAAATTTCCATCTCCCTTAGCCTCAGTCCCTGCTGGTTTTTAGAGCCAGAAATTATGGGGACTTCTTTTTCTGGCGCTAGAATCCTGGGCTGGTGGAGGGGCGGCTGTTGTGTGGCCCCTCACTCCTCAGGGGGGGACCTTTCCAGCAAAGAAACCCCTCTTGGTTTTTATTTGCAACATGTGGGTGTGGGTCTAGCCTTTTCTGCGTTTCCTACAAGTCTCAGTGTGGTTTCTTCTTCAATTCCATAGTCGTAAGGCTTCCATTCAGCTTGATTTCAGATGGTTGGGAAAGATGGTTGTCCTGTAGTTTAGTTGAAATTTTGTTGTGGTTGTGGGAGATTGAGTATCGCATTTATCTACACCACTCTCTTGACTGGAAGCCTGTTTCTTGGTACATTTTTAATTGCTTTTGAGAACTTTTATCTTCCCATTATTTTCAAGAGTTTTTCCTTAGTTTTTGGAGCACACTTATAACTGCTGTTTCGGAGGGGCTTTTTAAAATATATAATTCCAATGTGTGTGTCATTTTATGGTTGGTGTCTGTTGTTTCCCCGTTCCTTTGTTAGTCCTTCAGATTTTCATGATTCCTGGTATGTTGAATAGTTTTGGGTTGTATTCTGGGCATTTCGAATAGTATGAGACTCCGAATCCCATTTAAATCTCCTGTAGAACATTGATTATTTTTTGTTTTGTTTTGGTCAACAGATCATCAATTCATATCCTGGACCACTTCCTGAGGACTACCTTTCCAAGTTGATTTAGTTTTAAAAGAATTTGCCGTGATACTGGTTTGCTCATTTTGTGACACTCAGATTTTGGTCTGATACCTAATCGGTGGTCTTCACTGTAGCTCACTTTCTAAAGCCTTTGCTTGGTTGATTCCACTTAGTTCACGCATGCATAGCTCAGGTGTTATTCCAGGGCTTTAAACATAGGCTTAAATTGTCACTTTCTTCAGCTGCCGTCTCTTCAATATTCTTTCCCCCACTTAGTTTCTCAGAGTTCCGTTTTTTCTGGTGTTCTTATTAGAAAGATGGGAAGTTAGCCTCACAACACTACTGCCAGGATACTCAACCATTAAGGTCTGCCTGTGCTACATCAGTGAGGGGGGTGGGGGGGTCCCTCTTTCTCCTGATTCTCTGAAGGGCAAACAATAGGGCTAGGCAATTCTACAGGGCTCAGCCCCACGAGGTTTGCTGCTGCCATGTTAGTAAAGGGGTTGCACGTCTTTGTCGCCTCTCACTTGATGTAGGTTGGGAGCATCCACAGAGCTGCTCTATTCAGTTTGCCACCATGTGCTAGTTGGGAGAGAGAGGTATTGAGAAAGAAAAAATAAACAGGAAACTTGGTGCCAGATCATTCCTTAAGCCCTGAGATCCTTAGCCAGTCTGTATACTTTGTCTATCTCTTCCTCTTATGTTAGTTGCTTAATTTATTATTCAGAAAAAAAATAATAAAATAAATTATACTTTATTATAAGAATTTATAATTCTCTATTATTTAATGGAAGCTTTAGGGTGAAGTTTGTTTATTTCATTCTGCCTAGAACCCAAAGTCTCACTTTTTAAAAAAATTCTAAAATGTGGATAATAGAAAAAAGAAAAATAAATCTGTCTCAGTAGTATTGTAGCAAAGAGAATAGATTATAGAATATGTCTGGCAAACTATAATGCTAAAAACAGAGTATATATCTATACATATATTTATATGTATTTTAAAATATTGGCAACCAGACAATTAAAAGGCTTTTTTTTTCTATGTAGCTTTTTGGTTTTTTACATTATCATCTGCTAAATCTCAACTAGCAAACAAACCAAAAAAAAAAAAAAAACTGTGTTGAAGTTATTGGAAAAATACTGAAGCGTGTCATATGCATTAGCTTCAAAACATCTTTTATAGCTCTATTAATACTTGTCAATCACCATGTGTTCTTGATCTTCTTGGTTATTTAAACATAATTTCCAGTTCCTTACTGAACTCTTTTTCTATCACCTTTAGTATCTTCTACCTCACTGCACATTTTCCATATTAAAATAAAAATTTCTTTCCATTTGATTTGTCTTCATTTCCCTTCAATTGCTAAAGTTGCTACAATTCACAAAACATTTAAATTCCAAACTTCCCTGTCATTTGCTGTATCAAAATACTCACCTGAGTGCTTTTCGCATAATTTTATTGTATGTTTATTTCTGCCAAGGAAACCATTTCAGAATGTCTAACAATAAATTACCACCTGTCTAAAGAAGTCATGCTGTTTGAAGGGTTTTTCTATGCTTAACTCCCTAAAGTAAAATGTAACAGGTTCATTTAACATTTCTTTAGAAAGAAGAGCATATACAATGCAAAACTAAACTGTTTATATGGTATATGTCATATTAGTATCTCAAGACACGTTACAGTGAATTTTCTGAAAGCAATGATAGTCATTCTAAACAGAAATGGAACTTAGAATATAAAAAGAATTAAACTTGAAAAAGAGAGACAGCACCACACTTCAAAGTAACCCCTTTAGGAACACACCTCCATATACAATATTAAGTGCATTCAATCAGTTCCAGGTCATAGGTTACAAAACTTGTGGAACTCACAGAAAACAGAGTTTTCGACTCCATGGATTGTCGTCACTACATGAAGATGAAATTAAAAAACTACAAGTTTGGCCCGGGCCAGTATAGCTCAGTTGGTGGGAGCGTTGTGCCATAACCAAAAGTTTGCTGGTTCAATTCCTGGTGAGAGCACATGCCTGGGTTACAGGTTCGATCCCAGGACTGGGTGCTATGATCCCCTGTCCTGGCGCCTACAGGAGGCAACCGATCGGTGCTTCTCTGTCTCTCATCGATGTTTCTCTTCCTTCCTCTCTCTCTAAAAGCAATGACAAATTGTCCTTGAGTGAGGATTAAAAAAAAAAAAAAGAGGAAAAGAAAAGAAAACCTACAAGTTTGTTTTCAATCTCTACCTAGTGTCAGGGAGAGTAACCCCAGCCGCAAAAGCAGTCACACTGGCAGCATCAGATGATGTGAAAATTTAGGTGCTGTGATCAAGACAATGCCTTTAATCCTGCACGTGAAATTGTCTAGACTCAATACATTTTTAGATTTTAACAAGTAAATGGCGAGAAGGCTTAAATCATATTGACAGTTACATGGTCCTCCTCCTAGGTGTCTGTCTCAGCTCTCCTGTGGAAATGAGCCCACAGCTCCTTCTGTAGATGTGCCCAGGTGAGGAGATAAAAATTCTATTTTCACTATGTGTTTCTAATTCCTTAGGTCTAGCATTTTTTATTCTAGTCAAGCCACCAGAGATTCCCTATCTTGATAACAGTGGTCAGACTTAAGGTACACATAGTCGTCACAAATGCATCATCCTTTAACTGCACCGATTCTTTATCAGGAGGCTAAATTATTACACAAAAGGAAACTACTGACCCACATAGGACCAGTAAAAATAATAAAATTGTAGAAAATGAATGACAGTATTTTTCAGAGACTAGTAAAATAGGAGACCAACCATGACACCTTTCTCTTTTGCTAGAGCAGATTCTGCCTTCCCAATTAGCATTCCATAGGAGGATTAAACAATTGCCATGTTCAATTACAACTCTGCTTTGATAGCCTTCTTTGGGTGGAAGGAAGCAAGCTGAAAATAATGAATACATTTTGAAGAAGAAAATGTGTTGTGTTTGGTCTCTCTTTCTCACCCCAAATTCTAGAGGCAGAAAAGTTACAGCTTTTAGGGAAGCTATGACTTGTATGCTCTTGCTTCATTATACAAATCAATAGCAGTTCAGTTATGAATAAAAGAAGGATTCAGTCAGAGACTATGAAAAGTCACCTGGGCCAGCTGGTATAGATTTTAGCACACTAATTTTGTTGGGTTTCCATGCAAAGTCCTAAAATAGATCATTAAAAAAAACCCAACAATTTAAATGCCTCTGCAATGGCAGAGAGGTCAAAGCTGCTGGCATTTGATTTGCTGAATACTGTTCTCAGCTGAACTCTAATCTGCCTGGAAGGAAAACTGCAGTCATTAGTCATATTTCACCTGTGCGAGATAAATAAATATTTACTAACAAAGAATGTTGACACATACTTCACATATAGATCTCCCTGTCTACTTTCAATTTGGAGGGGACAACTCTTCTGAACCTGTAGTCATGGTGGAAAATTTTGTTCAGTCACAGATAGAGATTTAGCTATGCACACTCTATGCATATTGAAAAAGCCATGGCTAAAGTTTCTTCAGTGTCCAGAATATCGTCTTCCACTGGTATCAACAAGACAAGATGAAGACTCCTAACTTGATTTTTGAATCATTAACATTCAGCTGTTTGGAACTTTCTTTGAAGAAAAGTATCATGGCACCTCTTACATGTCATTGGAATTATCTTTTCCAAATCTCCACAAAAATATCTCCTCCCTTTGAATATGCCTTTTCCAGAAAATACTCCTTACAAACCAGAACAGTCTTGTCTCTTTTCAGAACTTCGGAGATGACTGAATTAGCATATCTCTACTCACTGTATTTTTCAAGACAGGCTACAGATCTCCCATTCCACATACCCTTCTGACAATGTGACACTGACATTCCTGCCTGGGGGAGGTGGGGTTCTCTATTTCTTTCCCTTGAATCCCAGTACCCTGTGACTATAGCAGAATTGTTACTATGTGTTTCCTGAGACTAGATCATAAAACCTAGCTTCCAGCTGGTTCTCTTGGGGAGATCACTCCTGGGACATACCCACCACGCTGGGATTAGATGAGAGTCTATGAAGAGGCCCCATGTGGAGAGAAGCTGAGGCTGGACCACACCATGGTTGAGCAACCAGATGACAGCTAGCACTGACTTGTCAATTATGCGAGTGTGCCATCTTGGAAATAAAAACCTCAGTCAAAAGTGGACCTGCCTCTGCCATGCTGCATGAGGCACAGAGGAGCCTTTTCTGCCAAACCCTGACCGGGTTACATATTTCTGAGAGAAACGAATGATTGTTATTGTTCTAAGCTATTAAGTTATGATATGGATTATTATACAGCACTTACCCAAAATTAATAAAGAGGTCATTGTAAATGTGATATATTTGTGTATTTGTGCCCAGACAAGTGTGTATATGCATGTGTGCATGTGCATATGTACATTTTAAAGCAAAGTTCTGAGACTGCTGAAAAGAGGAATGCATTGCTTCTTCGTCACTGGATATCACAGTTCTGAATCCATTTTGTTTAAATCATCGTGATGTTGATCCCTTGTCCCATCCACTTAACTAGTGAAAACTTCACACTCAGTTCCACTGGGGGCTCTCCCTCTATGCGCAATGATCTGAGAGTTGTCTTCAGAGCCAAAGTACTGAAAAAGCTATCTGCAAATGAAACAAAATGATGTTTCTGTGAATGGTACATTTAATTTCACATATACTGGAATTCTGTTCACTGAATTGTATACTCGTTTACTTGACAGACATTTACTGAGAAGTTAATATGTGCTTATTAGCTAAGCACTGGGAATAAAAGATCAGATTCCTTCACCATTACATACTAAGAAATGTGACCTATTGTCATGTAATAACTGGGTTTCTGCTTACCTACGTAACTTCTGTCTTGCCACACAGAATCTCTTCAGGTATGATGATCCTACTAGATCTCTAAGCCATGTTCAGAATATTCAATGACGATGAGAAGCCCTGTGATTAAGGTCAGACTCCCCAGGTACCTTATACAGCCCTCCCCTCGGAGACCTTACAACTTGTTAGCACATAAATCAGTATTTCAAAAAAATATCCTGTCCATCTGATGATAACAGATACATATTTGTTAAGTTTACAGTCTGTGTGCTAAGTTCTAGTCTAACTACTTTAAATGTGTTACCTCATTTAATTCTCACCAAAGCCTTATGAGATAGGTATAATTATTGTTATTTTTCAGATCAGCAAATTGGAGCACCAAAAAAAAAAGTAATTTCTTTGAGATACATGGTTATTAAGCAGTAAAGCCAGGACTGGAACTCAGACATGTCTGCAGCAGTATTCTAGAATACTGGGTTGTACTTGCTCTATTACCTTATGAATAACCATTTAGAATTTTCCACCAGATGTATTGTGTTTAATGTTTGCCTAATGTAGAATGTAAAACCATAAGTAAGGTCATGATTTACTTTATTCTTTATAATACAAAAAACCAAATAGTTTCACATAAGGATTTGTTTGTTATTGTTCCTTTAATTTTCTCCACCATTATTACAAAAATATATTACAGTTGAAACTTGAATAACATGGGGGTTGGGGCTCTAAACCCTTGCACAGTAAAAAATCCATGTATAGCTTTTGACTCCCCCAAAACTTAACTACTAATAGTCCACTGTTAATCAGAAGCATTACCAAAAATACAAACAGTTGATTAACATGTATTTTGAATGTTAGATGTATTATATACCATATCCTTACAATAAAGTAAGCTAGAGAAAAGAGTGTTATTAAGAAAATCATAAGAAAAAATACATTACAGTGTTTATTGAAAAAAAAACCTGTGTATAAATGAACACAAACAGTTGAACCTGCGTTGTTCAAGAGTAAATAGTATGTGTAAGAAAATAAAAAAGGTAATCACTAGCTCAGATAGATAGTAGAAGACAGCTAATCAAGCAACATTCTTAGAGATCATTATTGAACCTAGGTTGATGCCCTCACACAATTTTATTCCCCCACTTCCTCCTTCCTGGGTTCACTAACTTGGGCAATGTTATCTTCCTTAGAGAAGATCAAGAATTTATAATGGCTCCCTCTCAACTATGAATCAAAGCCAAGAATAGAATATGTGTATGGAGTTCAACTGACCTCATCTTATTTTTCACTACTCCCCACCACACATATCTAAGCTACTCCATGTCCCCAACATGTGACGTAATATTGCCCTATCTGTGCCTTTCTTCATGATGTTCTTCCTCTGAGTCATCCACTTTCATGTTCTTCAAGGTTGTCCATCCTGTTTCCCTTTGAAGGGGACCTCCTCCCCAAAACACTTCATGGCCAATACCCCATAGGCCTTTCTACTATCCAGATAAAGGTCCTAGGCCCTCTCTTTATTCCCTCTTTTGTGATTGCCTCTGCACCATTTCTGCCTTTACTCAGAACCTAACTTTGTGGCTCTGACCCATCCCTTAAACTTCCTACCCTTGGATATAATGACTCGTCCGTAACGACCATAAGGGCTTCATCATTTGTGCCAGGCTTCTATTGGATCTGGGACTCCATTCAGTAATAGAACTTTAACTTGTTTAGCTGTGGGATTGGATAAATTTATACCATATTCTTCCCAGGCCCAGCTCAAAATTTACCAATTCAGAGAAGGTATCTCCTATATTCTACCTCCAAATAATTCTTCTTTTATATGGCACTCTATCAGTGCTTACTGATATTGTCAAAACACTCTCCTGAGCTCATTTGTGTCCTTATGATATCATTCAGTAGTCACTGTGTGAGTGTTTGTCTTACTTCCTCTGAATAGCCTATAAATTACTTGACTGGGCAGACAGGTTCTTCTACCTTTTATGAATGTTTTCTTTTTTTTTTTTCGTTTTTAAGATTTTATTTATTTATTTTTAGAGAGAAGGGAAGTGAGGGAGAAAGAGAGAGAGAAACACCAATGTGTCGTTGCCTCTCGCATGCCCCCTAGTGGGGACCTGGTCCACAACCCAGGCATGAGCCATGACTAGGAATCGAACCAGGGACCCTGTGATTCACAGGCCAGTGCTCAATCCACTGAGCTGCACCAGCCAGGACTAATGTTTTCTTTCTTTTTTTTTTTTTACTTTGAGATAAACTAGCTTCAGTTTAGGCACAAATGTTCCATGCATGTTTGTTGAGTAGAACAAAATAAAATTTCAGATCATGAAACACTAGAATTTAATGATCCTTTTTATATAGTCAGTCTTGGATATTTAACAGGTAGATAAAGGAAATAGTGAAACGGGGTATTAGAATATAAAGTGGCTTTGCCAGTAATAATTTCTCAAAAATTCTACTACATCTGGTAGTTGCCTCTGTCATCATTTCATTAATAAGCATCGCCATAGTGAAGTATTGTTATTGATAGGCTGTCTGCTATCATTCAGAAGAGTTTGAGCAGGAAAAGTAAAGAACCATTACTCTATTACAGCCATTGAATAAATTATCTGTATGATAAAGTTTTCTTAGAAAATGAAATGACATTAAAAAAAAAATGTTGCATTAAACTATGGCAGTTTAGGGCCAGAGGAGTGCTGTGCCCTACAAATTGAGAATAGAGGTCCAACTAACATTGATTTCACAGGTTGTAACGATGAAGGGGTTTTGTCTCGTCAAATTCTGGGGGGGAAAAAAGGTTCCCAAGAGACTCTCAAATTGCAAATAAACAAATATCAAAGCTATTTTCTTCACATGACTACTCCCATAATAAATTTAGTTCTCTTTGAAATATAGATCGACATGAGTAGCTTACCACTGTATAGCACTTAGTGCAGTTAATGCTTCGTTTTTTAGAATTCAACAGGTATTGCAAGGTCAAAAACTTTCTACTACAAGCAGCCACTGGGTTTTTTCAGAGACATTGTCTCAAAAAATCCTCAAAATCACCTAAAGGGCATTAATGTCCTTCTTTTTTTTTTAGATAAAGAGGCCAAAGATTAATGAATTTAAACAAATAGCCAAAGATGCACAATAGCAACTGAAAAAAAAACAAGGTATAGTATTTAAGTTTTTCGACTTTTAAATCCAGGTCAGACAGATATTTCCTATTTATTATTTACAGTCACGTGCGACGTAACTTTGGGCAAGCGTTCTGAGAAATGTGTCATTAGGCGATTTCAATGTGTGAACGTGACAGAGTGCACTGAAGCAAACCTAAACGGTATAGCCTCCCACTGTGCTTGGATGTGCTATATTTTGATCTGGCTGCCAACTCAGTAGACTTGTTTACACCAGCATCGCTACAAAGACATGAGTAATGTGTTGTGCTAAAGTGGTAGCTACAAAGTCACTAGGCAAAAATAATTTTTCAGGTCCATTATAATCCTTCGGGACCATTATTGAATACTTGGTGCACCGTTGACCAAAACCTAATTATGGTTATCCTGGGGATGAATTGGATACTTTAATAGAATTAGACATAGATCTTTGGTCATAATTTTAACTTAAAACTGAATTTTGAATTAGGATGAATGGTAGATTTTGGAATAGGAGTTATGGAATTGCTGTTTTATTTTTCACCTGTTATCTGCTATGTATAAATTTTAGCCAGAGATTCTTATTGATTGTCTTAAACCAACAAGGAATTTTTATACTTAATGCTGATTGGAATGTTCTTTTTCTTATATTTGCAGTCATTATAATTCTACTTTCTTCCAAGTAAAGGGACAGATATTAGGGAATATGTCTTCAGTAGTTACTAAGAATTCCAGTTACTGACTGTTACATCACTCTCAGTAAATGGATCTATTGTCCTGCTCACCAGAAGAACTACCATTGTAATGATCCAGCACTGTGTATTTTCACAGGCATTCTGGAAGTAGAATGGTGGTGATCACAAGTAGGAGATAAGCCAAGTTCACATTATAAATTCGTAATGGAATCTCAGAATTTTCAATTTATTAAAGATTATTTAACTTGTTTAAAGATTCTTTCAACCTGTTTTGATGTTTTGCCTTCATGTGGACTATTTAAACCTCTATTACAGTAGCCTTTCTTGGGCCTCTCACTAACTGCAGGATTAACCCTACAGCAGGAGGGCATCAGGGGTGGGGACAAGGGTCCTAGCCAAAGGCTAACTGCTGGAAGCCCTGTGAACCAGGAACGTGAGAGCCACGGGGCTGAGGTCGTCCATCCGAAGGTTCCATGATGGAAGCAGCACTGCAATTCTTTACAGTTGACAGAATATGGCTTTTAGAATTTGCACCAGTACTATGTCCTCTATATAACAGAGGATATGTATATAACAGAGGGTATATCCTCTATATATCCTCCGGTCTTGATGTGAAAAAATGAAGAACACTTCTTGACCACACGAGTCCAACGGTTTGAATCTTCCAGTTTTGTTGTTCTTTTGTCTTGAAAGAGGCCTTGTCAAATCAGAATGAAAAGAATGTTTTGAAGCGTGAGAAAATTCAAATTTCCTATTTAAAGCCTGGAGTTCATTAGCCTGGGTACACTCACTTATTTCAAGGTTCACTAGGTTACACAGCAGAGCCTGTCTCTCTCCTGCCCAAGTGCCAAACCATTCACCTGAAAATGGTTTAGAAATACTCCTAAGCCTATTAGCTTTCTATGGGACCTAATTCATCTTTGCCGTACTTTGTCTTATGACCCTGTCAAGTCAAGGGCCCTGCTTTGATTATATGCTATCCCTTTTTTTCTTGATCACTTTTCAATTAAGTAATTGTCTCAATTTAATTGGTTGTAATGATTAAGTTAAAACTTTGTTTATATTACACTGCGATTTCCTTTTATCAATGACACTTAATTTAGCTTTAATTTTATTATTTACTGCCTAATAGTTGGAAGAAATAGCCTTCTTGATTAGACATTTTTATTGGACTATTTTTATTGTGTATGTTTTAGGTCTAAAATATAAATTTTGGCAAATAAGAGAAATTGCCTGTTGTTGACATGACAGAGTTAGACTGGAAACAAAGAGATTTTATAATGTTACAACACTGAGAGGTACAATGTAATGCATATAAGCTTCAGAGACTAACAGACCTGGATTTGGACTCTGCCTCAGGACTTAACCAGTCCTAGGAACTTTCTAATTTAAGTTATTACATCTGTAAAATAAAAGTATTAATACCACCCCATGTAGATTGCTTGAAGGTTATAGAAAATATGTAAAAAGCACAATTTTCAATGCGATGTTAGTTATTGCATATTTTCTCTTCACCACTAACCAGCTATGTTATCCTCGGAGAGCTGATTCATTTCTTTGTGTTTCAGGTGCCTCCGAAAAATTGACGCAGGCCTTGGTAATTTCTACTTTTTCTGTCAAAACCTGGTTAGTAAGTAAACGCTCTCAACTGGTTCTTTGTAAAGTTTTACATTAGCTAGAGTTTTTTCATGTTAAAATTTTCCGGGGAGTAAAGATGATATTAGCTGGGATTTTGGACAGCAATGTGCAGACATGGTGACAAAAACAAAATGACCAACGGGAAGTGTTTCTGTGTGGAATGTGGGACAAGAACCAGAGCAACAGCCATCACATTTAGGAGATAAAACCGAGGGCTATTGGTTAAATGGTCTGTTTAAAAAGCTTGTATTGTGATTCCGTGTTAGAGTTAATGAGAGATCTTAGAAAAAAAAATCACTGGGACAGTTTTATTGACCTCCTTAATTTTAGCTTAATCAACCTGTAACAATGAGTACACCTGCCACCCACATAGTCCTTTGAGTTCCCATGGAAAAACAAAACCCACTAAACACAATAAATATGATCATCTTTATCCTTGTTAATTAATTCTGTTTACACCACATTTACAATATCTGTTCATCTGCCTTGAAGGGGAAGCCATTTTTAAACATGACCCCTAAGTTTTATCTCTCATCAGTAGGATTAGGTTTGTTTTTTTTTAATTTGTTTTCACCTTGATTTTACAGCTGTACCATTCTTCTCAATACATTTTGCAGACACGACTTTTTTAAAGCATAAACCATCATTAATAATCAAACCATAAACAGGTGTAGGGTAAGGGGAGGCGGCCTGGCTTCCTTACCCAGGTGTCTGGGTAATGAGAGAGAAGCAGTTTCTCACAACCTTGAATGGGCCTGATAAAGTGAGTTCTCACAGCCTTGAGGCTGGGTCCGATAAACGGTTCCCATAACATGAAGTGGGCTCACATGCACAGATCATGATGTTACTTAGCCTTTTGGTGAGATGCCGGCTTTGTTTGTGCTAGTACTTAAGAAGGTAGGGGCTTCTCACTGTGCACGCAGACACAGACGAACAGAGGGGACAGGTGACATGCAGCATGACAGGCAGTGTGACACGCAGCTTGCAGCATGCATGCCTCACCCACCCCTGAATAAAGGCATGTCAGACACCCCAAGGGCCCCGTGAATATTCTTCTGTCCGCCCAAATCTCATGAACCTGTCTGACCTTGAAAGGTCGAAACACAAGAGGTAATACAAAATATGAAACCTGAGATCATACGTTTTCTCATGTGAAAATGTATCAGGAAGAAGTGTGCACCCTTTCTCCTGTTTACGAGTAAGGGGTCAAGGCACATAAGCAAAAGAGTTTCCGAACTAAGCGCTTGCACAGATCTTTCTTTATCTGAAATGTGTACTCTAAATTTGGAGTAAATACACTCTGTATGAACACCAGCTTTAGAGCTGTAGTTGAGCTACGTGGACTCCAACTAAGAGCTCTTCTATGATAGAAGAGCTCAGATGTTTCACCCTGAAACAGCTTACGAAAAGAAATAATTACAATAATAAAGTACCAGTACACGCACTCATATCTACCTACTTTTGAGCTTTTAATAATAGGATCTATGCTTCAGGACTTTGTGTACATTATGCCTTACCTGGGAGTATATTTCTTGTATTAAATTCAGAAAATATGTTTATAGACTACATAAATAAAATTTAGGTAATTTGAAATTTTATGTAATAATTTGAGCCCATTTATAATGATCAGTTAGCTTTATTAAAACTCCATGCTCTCTAAAACAAAAATTCAACCACTTTTTAAACTATTAAAAGTATCAAAGCATGACTGAGTTTAGAAAGCTGTCCTATTTTACTCTAAGCACAGGGTATGACATTTTGCACAATTTCTAATTCTAATTTCAAATCCTCACCACATCACAAAACTCTTCAAGGTCAGTTTTTACCAATTACCTCCAAGGCAGTCTCAAAGAAATTTGATACTGCTCTTGCAACTCATCCTATTTCCTTCCCAACTACATTCTTCCAATAATATAAAGCCCTGTTCCAGGCAAGGAAAGAACAAAACAAACCTATTGGTCATCCTCTCCAATTCTAATGTTGTAACCACAAAGGTCAGTCCAAAGGTGGGAAGAAAATAAAGTACAACTTTCTTCTTATGAAGATACTTCACACATTTATTTATATTTGTACTTTTATTTATTATTCTTTTATGAGTTGGGAAACTGGGACAAGTAACAAATAACAACAGGTGATTAAAGCTACACGGAACCTTTCAAACTCTTCTTAAATCTACTCCCTCAAAGGAGGATATAAGATTAATATTAACTCTTATTTTATATCCTGGGAAGAGGGTTAACCCAGCATGCTGGGACAATAATGGGGGGAAATAATGATCTTGAACTTGTTAAGAAAGCATTTATTTTCTTTTTTGTTTAATTTTTATTGTATTTTTCCATTACCATTTAACCGCCTTACGCCCCGCTCTCCTCTGCAGTCAACACCTCATTGTCCATGTCCATGAGTTCTTTTTCCTTTTTGCTGAATCCCTCCACCCCCTAACCTCCCCTCCCCCCATAGTTGTCACCCTGCTCTCCTTCTATGAGTTTGTCTCTCTTTTGCTTGTTAGTTCCATTTGTTCATTAGATTCCATATTTAACTGAAATCATATGGTGTTTGTCTTTCTCTGACTGGCTTATTTCACTTAGCATGTTCTCCAGGTCCATCCATGCTGTTCTAATGGGTAAAATTTTCTTCTTTTTTAGGGCCAAGTAGCATTCCATTCTGTAAATGTCCATAGTTGTTTTATCCACTCAGCTACTGATGGACATTTGGGCTGCTTCCATACCCTGGCAATTGTAAATAATGCTGCAGTGAACACAGGGGTGCTTATGTTCTTTTAAATTAGTGTTTTTGGTTTCTTTGGATAAATACCCAGAAGC
The DNA here is from genome assembly GCA_004026545.1 of Mormoops blainvillei. NCBI lineage: Eukaryota > Metazoa > Chordata > Mammalia > Chiroptera > Mormoopidae > Mormoops > Mormoops blainvillei. The sequence goes on along the minus strand of PVJD01010467.1, from coordinate 7,180 downwards.
AGGATTGCTGGGTCAAAAGGCAGATCCATTTTTAATTTTTTGAGGTGTCTCCACACTGCTTTCCATACTGGTTGCACCAATCTGCATTGACACCAACAGTGCAAAAGGATACCCTTTTCTCCACATTCTTGCCAGCACTTATTGTTTGTTGATTTATTGATGGTAGCCATTTTGACAGGTGTGAGGTGATATCTCATGGTGGTTTTAATTTGCGTCTCTCTGATGATTAGTGATGTTTAGCATCTTTTCATATGTCTATTGGCCATCTATCTGTCCTCTTTAGAGAAGTGTCTATTCAGATCCTTTGCCCATTTTTTATTGAATTATTTGGTTTCTTGGTGTTGTTTTCTAAGTTCTTTATAAATTTTGGATATTAACCCCTTATCAGATGTATTGGCTATTATATTCTCCCATTCAGTGGGTTGTCTTTTTATTTCGTTGATGGTCTCCTTTGCTGTGCAAAAACTTGTTAGTTTGATGTAGTCCCATTTGTTTTTTTTTCCTTTTGTTTCTCTTGCTTGAGAAGGTATATCAGAAAAAAAAAATTGCTACAAGCAGTGTCTGAGATTTTACTACCTATGCTTTCTTCTAGGATTTTCATGGTTTTGGGTCTAATGTTTAAGTTATTAATCCATTTTGAATTTGTTCTTGTGTGTGGTGTAAGAAAATGGTCTAGTTTCATTTTTTCTGCACATATCTTTCCAATTTTCCCAACATCACTTGTCAAATAAGTTATCTTTAGCCCGCCATATGTGCTTGCTTCCTCTGTCAAATATCGATTGACTATAAAGGTATGGGTTTATTTCTAGGTTCTCTATTCTGATCCATTGATCTGTGTGTCTGTTTTGATGCCAGTACCAGGCTGTTTTGATTACTATGGCCTTGTAGTATAATTTGATATTAGGTAGTGTGAATCCTCCAGCTTTGTATTCTTTCTCAGGATCACTGTTGCTAGGCAGAGCCTTTTGCGATTCCATATAAATTTTTGAAATATTTGTTCTAGTTCTGTGAAATACGTCATTGGAATCTTGAGAGATATTGCATTGAACCTATAGATTACTTTGGGTAGTATGGACACTTTAATGATGTTAATTCGTTCTATCCATGAACACAGTATGTGCTTCCACTTATTTGTATCTTTTCCAGTTTCTTTCTTCAGTGTCTTAAAATTTTCCAAGTACAGGTCTTTTGCATCCTTAGTTAGATTTATCCCTAGGTATTTTATTCTTTATTTTCTTTAGGATTCTCAAAAGAACTCAGGATTCCATGGGTCTGGCTATAGAATAACAAGGAAGGAGCATTACCTATTGTGACTATGTTTTCAATACAGACGTCTAGAGAACACAGGTGGTACACTTCAAAAAGAAGAGCCAGGTATCTTACTAGCAGCTGACAAAAAAAAACCAAAGGACAGCTAGCGATGGGGGAGGTGATAGTCATATCCTCTTCAAGAACAGAAGGAAACACCCTACCCCACACCCAGTCATATCCAAATCAAGTAGAAAGTGGCAATTTCAACAAAATACTGAAGGTGAGGAATAAATGCAAAATTAATCTCCAGCCAAAGGTAAAAAGAAAATGAGAGAAGCGGGACATAAGAAGTCTCCATTTGGGGGTCATTATCAGGGGACATTACTCAAAATGATGGCATTGCATGGTTTCCACCCTCAGAGAAGTTAGCAAAAATTAAGTGATTCATGATCAAATACATGAGTGAAATGTGCATCAATTTTGGAACCACTGCTTCAGAGTGAGTCCCACTTCAATCTAATGGGAGGAAGTAGGAAGCAATCCCACGGCTGTGTTAATGTTAAAAGCCCCAAAGTTGATTCACTTTTACTATTCCTTCAGGCTTAAGGATCTCAACATAAGAACAGCTTCTATTTGACAGACAATATCTCAACTAACAAGAACAATGACATAGAGAAAACTCTGAAGCTACAATAAACACAAAGGGAACTATATTAACTTCAACTCACTATAGGCGCTTTTGTGGGGCTGCTCTTTGTTTTTGGCCAGACCCTTCGGCCTGCAGGGTCCCAGAGCCTTAGCATCACCTCCTGCCTTAGCTGGTGTTTTCTCTTCTAGCGGGCTCCTGCTTCCTAGACCTTGAGAAGGTCTGGCAGACACAGCTTGGGAAACAGCCAAAACAGTGTGGTGGTGATGCCAACACGTGACTACAGGAGAAGAGGGCCCCTGGCTCCTGGGATGCTGAGAGCTCACAGGGCTGGAACTGACAACCCTGATGCCTCACAAAAGCACCCTCATCCTGCTGATTCTGTGATCTGTCCTGCAAGTAGAGAAAAAAGTGAAAAGCCCTCAGTGACAATGTAGATATACAGAAAGGGCATGAGCCAGTGCTTTCATGCCCTACCTGGGCCTAAGGATCCCAGCGTGCTTCTCGAGCTCCTTATCCTCCATTCCAGCCACTCCAGGTGAAGAGTTATCATTTTTCCTGTCAAAAAGTAGCAAGCCCAGAGTTTCACCACCTCATGCCTCATCCCTGCCTCATTGGGAAGGTCAGGATCATCTTCCTGACACTCAATAGGTCGGCTTTGTATCTATCGTCACATCCCCTTCACTTTGTGGTGGTACCAAAGGTGTTGGAAGAATGGTGGGGTAATGGGGCCCCACTTTCTCCTTCTTATTCCCTTTTCTTATTTTCTTTGTCATTGTGACTTTCTTAAGACGTCTGATTTTGGGGGGAGTGGGTATAGCTTTCTCCTCCAGACTGGAGGCTGACAGGATGTTTTGAAATATCACCCACATGAACCTCAGATGTCACATTCAATGGCTCTGATGTTGATTCCAAACATCTCTTCAGAGGGTCATTCTCTCATAGGTGCAATCTACCCTCTGCATCTTTAGTATCTGGTGATATGTTCAAGTCATCAGTGACATTTGGGGATAGAGATAAGAAATTCCCAACCTCTCTTATTGAGGGTATTTTTTTCTTTTTTACTCCCTCTGATCTCAGCCAGTTTTGCAGGAACAAAGAGCTCACGGCAAAAGGACCAAGAGTCAAATGCTTTACCATTTGACTCGTCAGTAGACTGATTCTTTCTAATGATTTATCCTCAGCTATCACAGACACAGCAGCTATATTGACCCCAAGTTCCCCCTTTGGACTTATCTTAAAAATTCAATGGCCTTAGGAAATAGAGTACTCAGGTCCTTCTTCTTGGGAGATCTAAGATTCTCTAAAAGAAGAAAGTCATTGAAGTAATTACCCCATGGACAATGAAGTTCCTCCTAGTCACACTAAATCCATGGTTTAATAAGACTCTGCCAAACCTAGGGTAAGTTCCTTGGGAAAAAGAGTATTTAAAACTAATTAAATTTTCAAAGTAGTATTTCTAAAAGTTAAAAAAAACAAAAACAAAAAACCCTCCATGTACGTCAGAATTACCTGGTATGCTCTTTAAAACAGCAGATTTCTGGGATGTACCCAAGACCTATGATCACAATCTCTAAAGCTGGTTTCCAGGAATTTACATTTTTCCCTAAATGATTTTCATACATTCTGAATCTGAAAACTTCTGCTTCAGAGGGATACTCGATCCAGTAGTCCATGGGGTCATGAGGACAATGTTCTTTTAAAAATCCCACTTTCCTCTACAGGATTTTTCTCATCATCTCAGTCCATATGATTTCCCTCCTTTGAATACCTTTAATCATTATCATTCAATTTGGTATGTTGTCCTTTATTATATTTTATTATAATTTAACTTCCAAATTTTGTAACTAGGTTTTCTAACCAGATTATAAGCTTCTCCAGGGCATGTACTCTCTTAAACTTGTTAATTTTCCACAGTGGCTTGCCAGTACTAGGTGCTTAATAAATTGAATTGAGTAAAAATATGAATAGGGTTATATCTCAGTGTACAATAATTGACAAGAGATAAGGCTGCTCTGTAGGAATTGCTATAGAGTAATGTAATGCTAAGAAGAACATGGGTCCTGAGTCAACCTAATCCAATTCCTAAATTTTACAGGTGGGGAAGCTGAGTCTCAAGAAAGATAATGACCTGTCTAAAGGTGGTATTGGCATCTTTTTTTTCTGTAAAGGACCAGATAGTAAATATTTTAGGTTCTGTGGACCATGGGTTCTGTGCCAAATATTCATCTCTGATTGTAGCACAAAAGCATCCATAGACAATAAGTAAATAAATAATTGTGTCTGTGTTCCAATAAAATTTTATTTACAAAAACAGATGATAGGCCAAACACTGGCCTAAAATCGGACCACTAGTTAACAGTGTAGCTGGGATTAGAAATCAAGTCACCTAAGTCCCAGCAAGTGCCCTTTCCATAAAAGAGTGGAAGACTATATAATGAGAAAGAAATTTTTTTAGTTAAAAGAATGTCTTTAAAAGAGAAAGAGATTAAAATGTTTTGGGGTACGTAGTACTTTTAAGATGATCTCTGATGGCCTTTACTCATGTATACAAACAATTAGTAGCTGAATCCTGAAACTGGCCAATTTTTAAACAGATCCATCATTTGGAAAGGAAGTGAAATAGACTAAATGTTTTCTATTACAACTACATAGGAAAGCATTCTATTTCATCCCGGTCTAAATGACAAGAATTCCTATAGATAGATAATGGAAAATACTTTTATTATTCATTTCTTGAAATTATCATGGCCTATTGAATACCGTTCCAGAGTGCACAGTCCGATGATCAGAAGTTTCAAGTAACTACCACAGGAACATGGAGGCAGAGATAGGATAGGTTATCTAGGAAGCTAAATCCTCCATTTCCTAACCCAAGATACTCTTTAATAATGCAACTGACCCTAGTATTAACGATTAAGTTGTCCAGAGCCCTAAGGTTATTTTTATATTCTGGGCTTTCTGAGAACTCTGAGGTCCACTCAGAACTCTCTGTTCTATTTTTATTTCCACCACTAATGCTTTCCTCATGTTATTACTTTGCCTTCACATAGTGGACACTTAACAAATATTTGTCAACTGATGGATGAATAGATGGATGAGTGAATGAATGAATGAATGAACCAAATGCTTTTAGAAAGTTCCTTGGTTTGCGGCTGTAAAGAATAAAGCTGAGCTGTTACATTCAGCACGAGGACATCTAGCACTTTTTAAGTTACTGTTCAGTGAAGCCAGCAGTGACTTCACTAGCAAATATCAGTAAAAGTTTCACGAACGAATTAATGCACTTGATGTAAGCCACTTAAATTACATCTTAAGTACAAAGGATATTGCTTGTCACAAAAGATGGTCTCTAAGGACAGTTTATTCACTAATACATTAATATGAATTCTTAGTAATTAGGTTTAATTTCACAACATTAGGAGTGTTTGGCAAAATTTTCAAGAGAAATAAAATCTCTGTGCAATAAATAAGAGAATGTGGGTTCGAGTTCTATCTGATCCCTGTATGAGAAGCAACCACAGAAGCAGCAGCCCCCACAAGGTGGGACATGCCTAAAAAAGAAAGGTTAGCTGAACCAAGAGCCTCTAAAAGTCAACCTGGTTTCCCCGCCACCTTGGCAATGACCCTGAGCCAGGCCTTCACCAGGCCTCAGCTGCACTTTGACAAGGTTCGGCTCCCTCTTGTCCTCCCTCCACAAAGGACCTAGAATGACCTTATGATCTTTCTAAAGCCAATGTGATCATGTCACTCTTCTGTTGAAAGCTCTTCTCCCCCATCCCCCTGCAAAATACAGGCTCTTTGCGATATGCCTCAGTGTCATCTGTCCAACTTCAAACCTACCTCCCCCTCAGATAGCTTATGCTGCTAAGAAAACAGACCGCTTGCCATTTCCTGAGAGCACCGTAGTTCTTTAAACACTCTTTCTTTTGCCCACAATGCCCTGTTCCTCTTCACTACCTGTCCTAGCTATAGTATCACTGTTCTAAGAAGATTTAGCTGACTCCCTTCGGCAGAAAAAATTGATTCAATTCCGGTAACATTGTGCACCTATGAAAATCATCCCCATTGAATTATAATGAGCTGTTTAGATATCTTATCTCCTTACTAGACTCAGAATTCCCTGAGGGCAAGAGCTCTTGCTCATCACTTGATCGCTAGTGTCTCCAGGGTGGACTCCTGGATGGTATTCAATGTTTGTGGATTTCAAAATGCAGGTATTTACAGGCGGACTCGCAGGGCCTCAGACCTAGCCAATTCTCCCTTCTGAAAGAAGGAACACACTAGGGTTTGGAGGACAAAGCTGAGCAGCTCTGGCCGGGACTCAGTGTTATAGGTCCGGCGACCAGTCCAGAGAGAAAGAGCTGGTCAGCAGCAGCTAGCACTACTCAGCTGATTTTTGTACTAGAAGCTTCTTCACTAGAAACCTAGCAATGCTACCAAGGAAATCCTACAGTTATTTAGATTTCTGGCTCCTTGTGTGCCCAGTTTCGTCCGCCCCTATCACACTTTTCAGTCTTCCAGGTAAGACCCTCAGTACCCCTGACCATCCCTACCTCCTCACCCTGCTCCATGTGAAGCCTCCCCAAAATCTCAGTGATCCCTGGATTGCAAGTTTTTATCCAGAATCAGACATCTCGGTCCCATAGGGCACACACCCAACTCCAGGTCCTGACTCTCTCTTTGGGTGCCCCCACCTGAGAAACCTCTCCCCGAAGGCTAGATGTGTTCATATACATGGATGTTGTTCAACTCACAGAGTTCGTTTGCCTGACAAGATGCAAAATAAATTTGTACCACATGAGTTTCACTGAGGCTGAAGTCCATGATTCCCTTGGATTTCACACATCAGAAATTATTGGATGAATAATACATATGAATTTACATGTCACAATCTGAGCCCATTTGTCTCCATAAACCTGTTGCACTTCCACATTCTTTGTGATTGATTTTCTTCCTCATTTTCACACATTATTTGGAGAAAAGCTGAGAATATTAAAGCTCTTGGATGAATTTACTGCCTAAGCAGCATCAAAGACAACTTAGAAGTCCTAAAACAACACTCTTTTAAAAAATATTTTATTAATTCATAAATAATTAAATATTTAAAATATTTAATTAATTAAAATATTGTTGTTTAAATTCAATTGTCCCCATTTTCCCCCCATTACTCTCCTCCTCCCTACTGATCAGCACCTCCCACAATCACCCCTGCCCCTGTCCCCATTGCCTTTGTCCATGGCTCCTTCATACATGTCCCTTGACGACCCTTCCCCTTCTTTG
>PVJD01010466.1:0-53297 GCA_004026545.1 Mormoops blainvillei | reverse complement strand
GTTTCTCTGCCAAACTGAAAGGAGCAATGAAGTCGTAAAGGTGCTGCCTAAAGAATCAGTGCCTAGGTTTGGACTCCCAGGACCTAGCAAAGTGACAATGGACTGGTTTTCACAGAGGCCATCACAGAGGGAGCAGCATGGGCTCTCAAATTAGTTGGGCCTTACATTCTTCAGGAAGATCACAGTCCTCAGGAAAAACAGAACAAGGTAATCAAATGCTCAAAAAGACCCTGGCCGAACTGTGCCAAGAAACCATGAGACCTGGCTTAAATTACTACCCCAGGCCCTTCAAGGTAGCATCTAAAGGGATGCTTAAATTAAGTCCTTTTGGACTTATATATGGTAGGCCTTTTTTGGGCTCCTCTCAAATTTTAGGATGCCCAGACCCATTTAAAAATAGGCTGTTAAACATATTATCCAATTAGGAAAGGTAACTGAAAACTTAAATAAATATGCTAACCTGGCTTTACCTTCACCAAGAGATACATATATGATCCAGGGAACTAGATATATTAAAACCTGGAAATCAGGATCATGGCAAGGTCAATTGAGCCCAATATAAGCAGGTCCTCATTTAGTGCTGTTAACGATTCATTGTTCTCTTAAACTACCAGATACAGCTAGCTCCCTGGACATGGAGATGCAGAATGGGCTGGTCCCACATTCCTGTGTGGTGGATAAAAATTCTGGAAGGATATCTCAGGAGCAAGGAGTCCCAACCCCATACCAGGCCACCCAGCCCAGGGTTCCAGTGCTAGGAAGATAAGTCCCAGTAACTTCTGACTGCAAAAAGCAGTGGGAAGAAACTTCAGGAGTCCCAAGCAGTTCCTCTTAAAGAACCCACACACAGGCTTACTCAGACTCACTCCCTCTGAGCTCCAGCACTGGGATAGCGTTTGAAAGGCACCAGCGGCATATGGGGAAGAACTAAACTGTCTGGCAAAATGGCTAGAGCTGGGAGGCAGCTTTCTCCCAGAGAGAAAGGCAGGCAGAAGCCATTGTCTTCTTTCTGAACCCTCCCCAACAGAGCCACAGAGCCAGCAGATGTGTGCCATATCTGAGACTCTATCAACCTGGCTAACATTGCTTGCCCCACCCTGAGACTCCGTCACACCCAACTATGGGCCCACCCAAGCTGTTATTAGTGACTTTTCCATATGAATGGCTGGTCTTGGCTCATGCCTTACAACTTCCTAAATCATCTCAAACAAGCAATAGCCATCTCAGTGAGCCCCCAGCCCCCATACCTCTTGCTAAGTGGCCCCAGACCCAGCACTAGCAACAGCCAGCCTAGGTTCACAGCATGGCTTCATTTGGGAACCTCCAAGCCCAACACAAGTAGCAGCCACCTCAGATTACTTTATAGCTCACACAGGGTGGCCCCAGGCAGAACAGAGGTAGGGGTTGACCTTGGCCTGCACCACCCAGGAAACCCCAGGACCTGCTCACCCAATAAATAGCTAAAGACCACATCAGAGCACCACCACTCTGCCCCTGCACAGCTGATCCTCTACAGAGGGCAGAGGTTGATCAGTGGACATGGCCAGCCTTGCAGCTGACTGGCCTAGGTAAATCCCTCCCATTGACCTGTCAACAGCAATCAAGGCTCACTTACAGGAAGAGGGTGTATTCAGCCTACATGAAGGGTGCACCTTGAGTACCCAGCTTGGGTGATAGGACAGGCTGTGCCACTGGACCCTATAGGACACCCACTACATTAGGCCATGCAGCCAAGACAGGGAGTCATAGCAGCTCTACCTAATATGTAGAAACAAACACAGAGAGACTTTGAAAATAAGGGACAAAGAAACATGACCCAAATGAAAGAACAGATCAAAACTCCAGAAAAAGAACTAAACAAAATGGAGATAAGCAACCTATCAGATGCAGAGTTCAAAACACTGATTATAAGGATGCTAAAAGAACTTGGTGAGGTCCTCAACAGCATAAAAAAGATCCAGTCAGAAACAAAGTATATATTAATTGAAATAAAGAACAATTTCCAGGACGACAACAATAGAGGGGATGAAGCTGAGAATCAAATCAATGATTTGGAACACAAGGAAGCAAAAAACAACCACACAGAACAAGAAGAAGAAACAAGAATCCAAAACAATGAGGATTGTGTAAGCAGCCTCTGGGACAACTTCAAACATACCAACATTTGTATCATTGGGATGCCAGGAGAAGAGAAAGAGTAAGATACTGGAAATCTATTTGAAAAAATAATGAAAGAAAACTTCCCTAATTTGGTGAAGGAAATAGACATACAATTCCAGGAAGCACAGAGAGTCCAGACAAGTTGGACCCAAAGAGGACCATACCAGGACACATCATAATTAAAAATGCCAAAGGTTAAAGATAAAGTGAGAATCTTAAAAGTGGCAAGAGAAAAGCAGTTAGTTACTTACAGGGAACTCCCATAAGACTGTCAGCTGATTTCTTAAAAGAAACTTTGCAGGCTAAAAGGGACTGGCAAGAAATATTCAGTCATGAAAGCAGCCGAGATTGCTCTACCCAGCAAAGCTATCATTTAGAATTGAAGGGCAGATAATGAGCTACCCAAACAAGAAAACACCAAAGGAGTTCATCATCGCCAAACCATTATTATATGAAATGTTAAAGGGGCTTATTTAAGAAAAAGAAGATCAAAACTATGAACTATTAAATGGCAGTGAATACATATCTATCAGCAATTGAATCTCAAAAACAAACTAAGCGAACCAGGACAGAGACAGAATCACAGATATGGAGAGTGTTTTGATGGTTGCCAGATTGAGGTGGGGGTGTGGGAGAGTGGGTGAAGAGGTGAGGGGATTAAGAAGTACAAATACTCTTAGCTAGTGTAGCTTAGTGAATTGAGCATAGGCCTGCGAACCAACAGGTTGCCGGTTCGATTCCCCAGTCAAGACGCATGCCTGGGTGGCAGGCCAGATCCCCAGTAGGGGGTGCACAAGAGGCAACCACACATTGATATTTTTTCCCTCTCTTTTTCCTGCCTTTCCTCTCTCCCTAAAAATAAATAAAATCTTAAAAAATAAAAAGAAGGAGTACAAGTAGGTAGTTACAAAATAGCTAAGGGGATGTAAAGTACAGTAAGGAGGTAGAGTAGCCAAAGAACTTATATGCATGGACATGAATAATGCTATGGGGATTGCCTGAGGGAATGGGGGGTGTTGGGTGGAGGAGGACGAGGGGGATGAGGTGGACAAGGGGGAAAAATTGGGACAACTGTAATAGCATTATCAGTAAAATATAATTTAAAGAAAAGGTATAGCTTCCCAGATACATCACTTTCACGTGGAGCCAGCTCTATTACCCAGTGACGAAGAACCAGATCAGCAGTACTACTGCGAGCCCCTGTCTGACCTCAAGCTACTCTTCAAAAGACAAGGTAATTTATGACTGTTATGCACTCCTGTTCTCAGGGATCCCAGAACCTAGGGGACCCTAAGATTATATAAGTCAGGCAGTCAGAGAATTTCGCTCCTCTAACTCAAAGAGGTTCTCCATCCATGTTCAGCAGGAAGCCATTACAGAAGTATGACCCTCATCCTCATTGCCTCAAAAATGAGTGAAAAATCTCAGGGGAATTGTTAGATAGGTCAAGGGTCTCAAGGTCTGGGTGGTTCTTACTAAATGCTATTCTTGTTAAATGTCAAAATGTAACCCAGTATTGTATGGACCAGCTGTAAAAAAAGATGAGCTTGACAAGAACCCAAGCAGGTAAGTGCAGCCAACTGCAAGGAAGAATCAATGTGTAACTGACTGAATAGCGTATATAAGCAATGCCTAAGCCTCCTTCTGGAAGACAGAGCTTTGGATATAAACCTTGTCTCCCTTACTTGCTGCAAGTAAATAAAACCGTCAGTACCTTGTGATGATAACAATAATATCTTGTTCTTGAATAGAGCACCCCAAGAACAATACTACCCAACATGGAGGTGATGCTCCTTTAGTCTCCCTGACCAGGCACATACCTAGTGTAGAGGGGTTTGAGCAATCTCATTTCCAGAGAGAAGGAACTGTGGAGCAGGGAACAGGTGAGTGTGTGTGTGTGTGTGTGTGTGTGTGTGTGTGTGTGTGTGTTAAATAAGTAATCCAGGTACATGATTTTTATCTTTGGGATAAAGTTTCTTTTTACAGAAAGTTATCACTGGCACCTAGGTTAACAACTTTGGATATTTCCCTTGAATGTCTCCAGGTCGTGTTCTTTAACATGTAACATTCCAACTCTGTCTTGATTTGACTTCATTAGATTTTCTAAAATGTCACAGTTTCTTTCCCAAACTATGTTTCAATGGAAAACTCAAGCTTTTCCAGGCAATAACTTCACCATCTGTGCCACTGTAGACAACCATCAGATAAATTTCCCTAATTCATACCACATCTGCTCTCCTAGTCTTGTATGACCTTGAGCATAAAAAAAATCTCCAAATTATTTTTTCCTAAAATAAGCACCCACCCCAAAATCCCCCCTTTTGCCATTTTTTATTAAAGACAAATTGTCAACACTGAATGAGCCAACTTTTATTAAAAGCCGGGAAGTCTTTCAAAAGCTTTCAGAGTAAACTGTCTTGTTAAACACAACAAGTAGATCCTGGGAAATAGTTGCGCCTATGTGGTCCTTGCGGATCTCTTCACAAATTCTGGTAACTGGGACTGCTTGGACACAGGCATCCTTCTCTACTTTATCACTGTGGGAGACTCTTTCCTTGCCCCATTATTTGAAAAATTAAAGTGGTGTGAGAACCCAACTGGTTCCTACAATGGCTTCTTTCATTGGCAGGCAGCATGGGGGAGTAATAAAGAACACAGGCTTTGAAGTCGGGCAGCCTTGAGTTTGCACAGGGATGCCTCCGCCTCCTAGCCCTGTAATTGTGGGCATATCACTTACCCGAAGTCTCAGTTTCATTAGCTGTAAGGTGGGGATAATAATATTTACCTTATAGGCTTGCGAGGATTAATGGTATGAGTATCAAAGCATCACCCAGTACCCTACCCAGTGTAGTAAATGCTCATTAAATGGCAACTCTTTTTAATTGTAACAACTAAGGAGGCCCTGATTTAGGAAGGAAGGAAGGAAGGAAAAGAAAAGAGAGAAAGACAAGTACTTACTCTTCCCCCATGTCAGAACCCAAAAGGTGAAACGGTAGGCTTTCCATTTCACTTTGGGTTAATCATTTTCACTTTTTTCTTTCAGAGTTCAGCTTTTCAATGAACTTGTCACACAAGCTGTAGTCAAAAGGACCAAAGCCCTCGTCATCATCAGACTCCTCAGATTCTTTCCTCGCTTCCTTCTCCGCAGCTAGGGCGGCAGTGGTGGAGGGGCAGGGCCTGCTGCTGGGGCAGGTCCGCCAGCCCCTACCAGAAAGGTTACACAGGCTGCTTTAATGAGGGCGTTGATCTTAGGCCCCGTGACTGTGCAGGACGAGGGCAGAGGAGACGCAGGCGATCTCCGAGATAGAGGCCGCGGAGCAGGCGAGTGCGGGCACTGCGTTAGTCGCCTTAGTCACCGCATGAAGAGAGGGCCTCTCCCCAGCGCGGCCTTAGCTTCCTTAGGGGAACCGAGCTGCTTACCAGCAGCTGCGAGGCAGATCAATCATCTTTAAAATCGAGGAGAGGGAATCAGTGATCTCTAAGCTTCCCCTCTTATAGTTCTAAAGTTCTAAGATCTTATATTCAGGGGGAAGTAAACACTGAAGAACAAAATAAATAAAATTTCAGACTAGTTCCTCTGGAGGCTGAAGCTGTGCTGCACTAGGACATCCAGTTCCAAAGCTTATAGGATTATGCCTTTTCAAGAGATAGGACTTGGAGGAGGAGGCCTGGGTGGAGAATACCAGTGAACTTCATGGCTGCAAAAACAATTCTCCCTTCAGGGTAATAGAATGAAAGCAAAGGGACTTTTGACCTCTTCAAGATTTTTTTTTTTTTAATGCAAAATAGAAGGTATGCACATAATCTTGTTTTCTGATGAGACTTTAAAAAAATCTGGCATACTAATGACTCCACTTTGAAAGCACTGAAAATGGGATCCAGAAAGAAACTTTTCTTTCTGAACAATGACCGAGAAGGGAATTCTAATGAATATTTTGGCACACATACCTCATTTTCTGGCTGCTTCAGGACCCAAGAGCCAGTAGGTCATAATTAAAGCCAATAATGTCAACTCCAGACAGTTATACAAATATTTTCCTGGTGCTGTCAATTCTCCACATTAAATGATTTAACATCATAGTTGGGGAGTGTAGGACATACATGCAGAGAGGGAATTAAATGCTGATAGGAATTTTGGAACATTTACTGCAAATTGCCCCCAAAGATATTGTTTATTACATTCAAAGGAATCACAGAATGTTTTCTTTGGTAGACAATTTTAAAGGACCCTTTCTGTGCAAAGAGCTGTGAAGTTTGTCCTTAGGTCCTCAGAACAAGATCACATTTTCTGCAGGGAAAAAAAAAAAATCGTGTTTGGGGTTGAAGCTTCGTGTTGTGTAAATAAATGGATTTCTCCTACCTTCACTGCACCTTTTCAGGAGTATTCTCTTTGATCCCAGGAGTTGCTCATGCTTCAGATACAGTTATGTAACTTAAAAAAGGCCAAAGCTACTCACTTTTCTGTCAACTCCACTTCCAAAAAGACAACCCACAAATACATCTGTTTGTAAAATCTGTTTAGGACGCTGCAAAGGAGGTCTTCAATTTTGTCCCTTTTTTTTTTTTGTACCAGTTTGGTATCTTTAAAAATACTAACTATGCAGAATCCTCTATCCCTCTCGCCACCCCCCCTTCATCTCCTCATTCCTCCTCAGTGGAAATTTAAGTAGCTCAGTCTAAAGAGGGTCTGAGAGAGTTCTGAAGGACCATTTGGGATGAAATAAACTGGCCAATGACTTCTTAAAGACAAAACTGGACTTACTCTGCAAAACAATTCAGTGAAAATTCAGGCTCCAAACTTCAGTACTGTGCTGTGGCAATGGAGACATTCCAGCCACAACTTGAAACTGGGAGCCAGAATGCTAAGGCAAGGAACACATCTGAAGCCGAACTAGACAGTGATCTTGGCACTGCCTGCTCCTGAGCCCAGGGCCACCGCAGCTGTGGGGTGGCTATGTGCCTTCCCGAGGTCTCTAAATCCCTAGGCACACCAGAGTCCAGATTTTTAAAACCCCCTTTTTTCTCCCCCATGTTTCTCTAGCCACACATTTCACCCATGGTTACATCATAATAGATGGTGAAAATGCTGTGAGGTATGTATACACAATTTTCAGGCATGCTTCCACTTAATCATTCTTGAGTTTCTTTGAGGACCTCCCCATTGTGAACAAGCAACCTCCTGACATTGGGCAAGAAAACCTCAGACTCACAGCCACAGCTTCTGCCTTTGTGACCCGGGTCCTTCTGTGGCAGACACTTTCCAGCTTGGCCTGCAGAACTAGGTAGACCTCTGGCTTGGGGTAGGAGGGGTACTATCTTTGGGTTCTCTTGTCGAAACGCACAGATCCCACTTGAGAAATCTATCTTTTCTACATTACAAGATGGCAGTATGCCAGTTCCCGGGCCAGTTGGCTGACTCAGAGATGAGGTTATTCCGTGACACTGTTTTCATTCCAGTCCTAAGGGTAAAAATTATAAAACTTTGCTGCCACCTGCTGTTTCCTTAGGAATAAACTCTTGAAATGAGTCTGTGACAGTTATAAGTGTTGGTTTATTTTAGCCAAGTGTCTAGAAGAATTTGGGGAATTTCAGATAACATGTTTGTGTAGTTGGGCAGTAGTAGGCCCGTCATTTTCTAGGGTGGGTTGTTGGCCACATCGGTGGCTTTCTTCTTGGAGGCCATCAAGTCCTGTCTTCCCCATTCTTTGGTATAACCTTGCAGGTGGGGAAGGGGGCAAGAGGGAAGGGCAGACTCTCTGACCTCAAACAACCTTCCAACAGAGCCCATGCAGGATTCTGGCCAATGAGATTTAAATTTTGAAGCCCTTTCCTCATGGACCAAAGACATAGAAGCCATAACCGAAGGCAGATTCCCCAATGACAGGTCGTCCTCCCATAGGTATGTCGGTGGGTAGTATTTCTTGGCAGTGCCCCTCAGAAGCACTCTTCTCATCATATGTGACTGCAAACCTTGGGTTGAATTTCATTTTGTGATTCTCCAAAGGTTTTATTTTTGTCTTCCTTGAGGAAACTGAGGCAGATAAAGGAGGAGGGGTTCCAAGGAAAATGAAGGGTAGACCCATTTGAATTGCTCCCAGGTAAGAATTCTTGGGCTTAAGTGAGATGACGAGAGGTGGGGGTTGGGGGGAATAATCTATCCCTGAAGCACAGTTAGAGAGCACAAGGAGAGTTAATAGTCGCAAAAGGTTAAATGGGCCTGAAAAGAGACCTTAAAGGAGGCACTCAAAGGACTGTGACCTCCTAGCCTTGACTAATTGGTAGCTTGTTGCAGCTCCAAATCAGAATGAGGGGTTTTCCTCTTTGCAGTCTCCGGGAAGATCCATTTGTAGGCAAATGAGTTTCTTTCCTTTGTCTTTTGAGAATTGTTTCGACTGAGATCTTTTTCTTCATTAATAGATTAATCAGTCTATTAAGTGCATTTTTGTATAATTCTAAGTGCCCAGTCTTCCTCTTTTTAAAAAAAGTATAAGATCTGGGATTTTGTAGACAAACACAGAATGAAGTTTAAGGAAATGACCCTTGATGTTTTTGATGTCATAAAAAAAAACACATCTGAGAGGTATTTATAAGTATAGAAGGTGTGTGATGGCCTATCACTCTATGTCTGGAATGATACTTTTTACAGTGTACATGTTTGTTAAATGAATGATCAAACTTATCACCCACTGTTCTCACCAGAAGGTCTGTGAGACCTGTAGGGGAGGGATGGGGTATGCAGGAGTGGAAGGAGGAGTCTCAGAGTTCATAAGGTGCAAAGTCTGCGGGTAGAGTAAATCACAGGAGGTAGGACCAAAGCTAATGCTGTATGAGCTGCAAAATGCATGTTACTTACGAATTAAATGTAATCCTTGGAAAAAATCAAAGAAGGTTATAATGTACAAAATTCCTCCTTCCATGTCTCATTCCCTAAAAATGACTGTTGTTAATGTCTTTGCACAAGCTTGACTGTGTTTATGCTTCACGTCTTTTCTTGTTTATGTCTCCGTTGTTCTCTCATAGGATTTTGTAAAGGCTTTGGACAAGTGCCAGCCTGTCTCAGCTGTGCAGAGTTCAGGAAAGAGGTTTGTATTCTGCTAAGGAAATTTCAGTATCTCCGTTGAGGGCTAAGGTGACGATGCCAATTGGGGATGAAGTGGGAGGCCCTAAGTGGGAAGGACAACTCAAGAGGACTGGTAGGGGCAGTGGTTTCAGCTACCCCTCTCCTCCTGCAGATTCTCTCTTCATTTTTCGGGTTTTCTTTTTCTTCTTTCCCCAGCTTTATTGAGGTATAACTGACTAATAAAATTGTTTATATTTAAAGTGTTCAATGTGATGATTTCACATGTGTTTAATTGTGAAATGATTACTACAATTAAGTTAATTTACATATCCATCACCTCACACAGTTACCTTTGTGTGTGTGTGGGCATGTGTGTGATGAGAGCGCTTAAGATCTACCCTCTCAACAAATTTTAAGTGTACAATGCGGTATTATTAACTATAGTCATCATGCTGTATGTTAGATCCCCAGAATTTATTCATCTTATAATGGAGAGTTTTTACCACTTGACCAACCTCTATGACTTTCCCCTCCCCCTGGCTAACACTGTTCTACTGTTCTACTTTCTGTTTCTGTTAGTTCAGTTTTTTGTTTTTGCTTTTGTTTGGAATTCACATACGACTGAGATTATACAGTATTATACAGTATTTGTCTTCTGGAGATGCTTTTGATAGCTCAGAACTTGAAGGTTCTGATTTTTTTTTTCCAGGAAGAGAAGCAACTTCTCAGGAGAAAAATGAGGCTGTGTGCTTGATTTTAGTAGCATGGGAGGCCCCCATCCCGTACATCTGAAGCCCTGCCCCAGCCCAAATGTCAGAGCTAGAAGCCCCAGTCTTGTTTTACACCCTGGGGTGGGGAAGAGAGTATAGCAATTACAAAGAGAGCTGAAGACAGCCACAAGGTAGGACAGGTAACTAGTAAATCCGTCCCCTCCCAAGGCTATCAGAGCTCTATCCTGACAAAAGTTATTTTACAAGGGTATTTATGGGGCTCCCTGGTGACTAGATGAACGGAACCATCACTGTACCTGCAAACATGCCTTCTGATGAGCACACGCTCCTCCTGGGTGGTGTCAAGACATAGCTGTTTAAACGTTTTAGGTACCAGCTTTTGCACTTGCTGTCGTGCTTGGTAACTAGAATGCTGTCGAGAAAATACAGCAGGGCTTCTATGAGCTTAAAAAGAGCATTTCAAAATATTGCATTAGCCTTTTGTCCCTTCAGTCTGTTTTTCCTAGAACATATGTAAACTTCGTTGCTACAAATTCTGTTTAAAATAGCTCTTCTGGTGAGTCACCTAAAGTGAAGCTGCAGATATGGTGTTGTTTTGGCCATGTCAAGCTTGAAATATTAGCCAACGTCTAGTACTTACTCATTACGGGGAGCCGGTGGAGTGCTCTCACGCGTGTTTGGGGAAAGATTCTAAAATGTCCAGAGAGATAGACATGCCTCAGATGAGCCAGTCGGTATTATGCATCGAAGGATGGGCCGAAAAAGCTTTAGAAGACTTCGGGCTGCAAGAAGCTTCAAGAAATGGCCTCTACAGGCTCAGACGCTCCTCATGGCCCAAGACACACGAAGGTCCTCGTACAGCAGCCCCCGCCCCAGCAAGTGGACAGAAACTTGGGAAAATCTCCAAGAGGTCATGCAGAGGGGTCAGAGGACCTTGCAGATGCTCTGAGGAAGAAATTAAAGCTTTAAATGGAACGTTAAGGCATGATTTAAAGGTCATTATCTAGTTCACACTTACATCAGACTCTAAATATTGTCAGAAAGTGGATAAGTTTGCCAGGACCACGAACAGTAAAATTGCTCAAAATAGACCTCAGAAATCTTCAAGGCCAGTGCAGCCGTGGCAGGCCATGATGCTCAAACCTGATGCAGCCTCCCAAGACACCTCCACAGAAATGAGAAACTGCAGCTGCTTCAAGGAAAATTTATACTCACTGACCCTCAAAACTTGCAAAAGCCTTTCGAACCTTCTTTTCCCCTCTTCCACCAAATGGAAGTGGGGCGGAAAGGGGAAGCACGCACTCCTTAAATGGAGTCCCTCGTCAGAGACCAGCTGTACCAACGCCTCTGAATGTTCTACCCCTCTCCCTTCCGACGGTGGGGCTTGTTGCGTGGCTAGCACTGAGCAGTAGCGATCGGTTTTATCCACCGGCGGGGCTGGCCTCACCCTCTGCTGGCCAAAGCCAGGTCACCTCCTGCCAGGCAGCCGCTGGGTGAAAGTCCAGAACTGCTCTCCTGAATAAACAAGTCAGAGAAAGGCAGTTCCCAGCCACGGCTGAGGCTGTTCTCCAGAAGTCTATTTGAAAGCCTGTCCTTTGGAACTTGGAAGACATTCCCCAGGATGAACATTGCGCATCGTGGCTGTGTTCCCGGGTTAGCCCGCAGCGCTGACTTAACCCAAAATGGGCTTGGAAAGCAAAGCTCTAGAACTCGCCATCATGGGTGATAGATTTGTGGTTTCCTCTTTTGAATTTATAGACATTTTCTGAGCTGGACATGGTACCAGCTGATGTGGAGGTTCAAAGCTGCCTCGGGGCTGTGGGGTGGGCTGATTCAGTGGCTCCTGGGTGCCAACACAGTGGCTGAGGTCTTCCCCGTCTCCCGTATTCCCCACCTGCTTGCTTTGGGTTGAGGGTGAAGGGGCGACTATTCCAGCTTCTCTTTAGTGTAATTCTTCAAGCATCCTGGTGTTGGGCCGGACAGGCCTGGGTGAGAATCCTGACTCTACCACTTACACAGCTGCATAGCCTCTCTGAGCTTCAGTTTCTCTTCAGCAAAATTGGGGGCATGTACACTTAAGAGAGCCTTGAGGCCGCCTCCCCAACAACTGTTCTCCTTCTCTTGGTAACCACAACTCTGGTTTGGGTATTCACATCTCGCCCCACAAACCACTCCATTCCTGAAGGATCAGGCCAAGTGCAATTCCATTTCAAGGCCATTATCAGAGACATAATGATGGATGCTGACCTAATTCAGACCGATGAATTTACAGAAGTTTAATGGTCACTTCCAGAAAAAAGAAAAATTCCCCCTATCTTGCTATGTGAGAATGGTGGCTATGTGTGGTCCCGGCAGCAACAAAAGGCGCCTCCAAGAGTGTAATGGGCCAGACCTAGATGGAATCTCTCACTGTGTGTGGCAGAGTAGAGAGATAGAAAACACAGGGCTCCTTGATAAAATCACTGAATTCCTAAATCGACCTATTCTGAAACCTGTTCTACTTCCGTTGTTTCAAGTGTGCGAACCAGTCAGTAATCCCCTTCACATTGTGCCTTTTTGAGTTGAGCTTTCTGTTCTTGCAATGGAAGACATATTAATTGATACATCACAGCACAGGATGTACCATGGGTATTAAAGGAGATAAAGCACTCACGGTATTTAACACAGAGCCTGACTTATAGCTAGGACTCCCACCCCTCTAGCCCAAGAGCATTAGCAGGACAGAACACAATTTGTCATGTTTTTGTTGGGGATAAGGATGGAAAGGGTTTGGCTCAGCAGATCCTGGCTAGTCCTTAACCTGTTTTGGGGCTTTGGCATCTTGCCTGGACTGAGAGATGGCCCTGCTGGACTGGGTCTAGTCACTCCTTTGGAGAGAGCAGGCCTTGTAAGCTTGGGGTTCCCCTAGGTCTTGGGCAGGTATATGCATTGAAGAGGGCTGGGGGACAAAGAGGGCAAAAAGGAGGAAACCATCACTTGCTGGAGCAATAATAAAGGACTTATCTTTGGGATCAGGGTCAACCTCTTACTTTTTTCTTTCTTTCCTCCTTATCGTCCTCTCTTCCTTATGCCTTCCATGCTCCCAATTCTCACCAGACCTGGGGAAAAGGGAGTTGAGATGGATCTCTGGGAAGGGAGGGGAGGTATTTACCAGAAGGGGGAAGGAGAAGTTCTGTCTACCTCTGACGACTTCTTTGCATTAAGAGTAGCAGGGCCTCAGTTTTCGCCTAGGTGGTGGCTGTAGACTCCTACAGGAACTTGGCAAGACTGGTCTGTCAGGGTCTTTGCACAAGGAATGTAAGAATCCAGGCAGCGCAGTCTGGTTTAAGGACAAAGGGTTGTGCTGTGACTGTGGAAGGAGAGAGGAGTCATGTGGCATACATGTAAAGTCTGTAAGTCAGATTTCTGGTCATTTCATCATCCCCAGCTTAGACCTGAGTCCCTGGAGACAGGAAATAGCAATAAAAGAATAAGTCCACACAGAACTGGCACACTGAAATCTTTGTAAGGAACCTGGTTCACGTGACATTCCTACTTTGCGTAAGAAGGGTAGAGCTCATTTGTCCCAGTTTAGCACGTTGCTTTTGGAGTATGCTAGAACACGGGATGGAGACGGAGGGTAAGGGAATATGTCTTCACAAAAATGGGTCAAGGGTGCCATGTTCCAACAGTGGAATGGGTGCCCCGGAGTGAAAATAGAACTTCAGTGTGATCCGACTAGAACAGGATTGAGCTGTCAGCCCTTATCAGGACACCAGATTTATGACTGTGGTCAAGAGCTGCCCCGGCCTTTGTTTGTATCAGTCACATTCCATTACGGCCCATAATGAATCTGTGGTCAATAAGAAACCGGTTGTTTTTTACATGAACTGCTGCCAAGCCAGGAATCCCCATGAATTTGCTGTTGAGTTTTTTTTAAATAAATACAGAACTTAACAATGACCCTTGTTGAATTTCATGGTGTTCGGGTTATTCTGTGCTTGTTTCTTTTATCTATTAGCTATTACTTTAAACTTTGTACTCACCTTCTTCTTCATTCCAGTCATATGTAAAAACCTTGACTAGGGCAGACTCCAAGGAAGGTGCTTGGGACTGTGCATGGGAAACTTCCTGCTGATGGACCTTTATCAACGTTTTGTGTACATGGCTGTGCTGTCAGTGGCAAAACGGTGTCACCATACTTTTATGCCACTCACCCCCCTGCCCTTATTCATCACTGTATTGTTAAGTGCTCTGTCCAATGCCTTACTGAGCTCGAGTTACACAGCCTTGAGCATTTTGGCCCCTAGCAGTCTGGCACTTACCCAACACCTTGTACTAGTAGGATATCCATAAACGTTTGTTGAATTAAATTGAATTCCTCGAATCATCAGCTTAATAACAATGTATTTTTAAAAAGGGAAATGAGGCATGATCAATTGATGGGACACTTGACTTCCTAGAGCTCTTTATATTTCTTTCCATTGTTTTAATTCAAAATACAAAAAGTTACGCATTATAGCCTTGGCTGGGTAGCTCAGTCGGTTAGAGTGTTTGGATACGCCCAGGTTGCGGGTTTGATTTCTGGTCAGAGCACATACATGATGCAGCCAGTGAAAGCATAAATCAGTGGAACAACAGATAGATGTTTCTCTCCCTTTCTTTCTAAAAAATCAATAAAAATATAAATAAATAAATAAATAAAATAAACCACACCTTATAGAAAAATAAAACACAGATGATGATTGACAATAACCATTATGCCAATTTTCATGATCAATATCCATTATTGGAATTTAAAAAACCCCAATTATGTGAAACTTCATTTTTCATTTACTCTATTTTGTCCATCTTTCTATTACTGAATACAATTCAATTGTAGGGATCTCATTCTTTTCTAAGTGTTCAACAAATTTTCTCTTTAAATTCTTTAGGTTCTGACAATGCATTCATTTGCCTTTCAATTATGCAGTTAATCCATTTTCCCTAAAGCACAATGAGCACCCACCATATGCCAGATCTTGGCTCAGAACAGTGAGGAGTTGAAAAATGGACCCTGGCTGGGTGGCTCAGTCGGCTGGAGCGTTACCCATGTACCAAAGCCTGCAAGTTTGATTCCCAGTCAGGGCACATACCTGGGTTGTGGGTTCGATCCAGGCTGGGATGCAGGCGGGAGGCTCAATGTTTCTGTCTCACATCAATGTTTCTCTCTCTCTCTTGCTCTCTCTCGCTCTAAAATCAGTAAACATATCATCAGGATTAAAAAAAAAAAAAAAGAGCAGTGGGCAAAGCCCCAACCTTTCAGAGGCTTGGGATCGAATGGAGTTACGAAACGAACTCACTAATAGTGACAGGACAAGGCTCTACGTGGTAAGGGCTGCTGCGGAGGAGCGTGTCGTGTGCCCTGGCGCCTTGGTTAAATGCAGAGGGCGGTGACTCTATTTCTCTGGGGGACTCCTTGGAGCTGGAAGCAACAACCAGGGGATGTTCAGGCAGCTGAGACTGTCATCACAACCTGAGTTCTACTGCCCTTGGACCTAGGCCAGCGAAAGTGATGGGCTGCTTTCAGAGAGCTCCTGCCTGGGCAGTGTGTAAAGGAGGTGCTTGCTCTGGGGGAAGGGCCCATGCCCCTTCCTTATGTCTTTGGTTACCTGATCAGCACAGGGGCCTGGTCACAGAGACCATAGCAGAAAGGAGAAGAGGAAAAGCCAAGAAAGCAAAGCCCAGCCATGGCAACCAGGCTCTCAAGGGCACTTCCACGCACTCTGCTTTTGGCGTTCATGCCTTTGTATAATCCTCTCTTCGTGAGGGCAGGTGTGGCCTGCGACTTCTTTCTAACCAACAGAACACAGCGAAGGTGATGGAATGTGTGTGACTATTGATTATGTGGCATATGCATCTCAGCGTTGCATTGCTGAGCTGCTTTCTTGCTTTTCAGGAGGCGAATGGCCGAGCTGAGAGCCCTAAGTACCAGAGGTTTGTGAGCAGTCTCTAAGAGCTGAAGGTGGCCACTGGCCGACAGGCACCATGAAACTGAAGCCCTGAGTCCTATAACCACAAGGAACTGAGTTTTGCCAACTGAATTCTGAATGAGCTTGGATTATAGTAGTCCCTAGGCTAGCCTCAGATAAGAACATGGCCCGGGCTGAAAATGGGTTGCGACCTCCTGAGACCTTAAGCAGAGGGTCGAGTTAGTTTATGGTTGGACTTTTGAACCCCAGAAACTGTGAAGTAATAAATGTGTTGTATTAAGCAGTTAAAATCATGGTAACACTGTTAAGTGGCAGTAGATAACTAACATGCCACTCTAGACTCTCTTTTGCCTTCCATAAGAACTGCAGGATAAAAAAATGCTCAGAAGGAAGAGAAGATGGAAGGGAAACTGAGCAACCTTTATGAAGAGAACAAAAAGACTAGAGAACTGACTTTTGCTGAGAAGTTCTGCCATGTTCATTCGTTCACTGATTTGTCAGAGGATGTCAAGTTGGAAGTATGGACAGATACATCTAGGTAGATGTATGGGTCAGGTTTCAGGGAAGGCTATTTTTATAGACTGAATTGTAGCCCTCGAAATTCATATATTGAAGCTCTAAACCCTAGTACCCTAGCATGTGACTGTACTTGAGAGAGAGCCTTTAAACTTGATTTATTAGATAATCAAGTTAAAATGAGGCTATTTATGGTAGGCCCCAAGTAAATCTGACTTGTGTCCTCAGGAAAAGAGGAGATGAGGACACACCAGGGATGTGTATGCATTGAGCGGTGACTATGTCAAGGGGCAGCGAGAGCATAGCCATCTGCAAACCAAGGGAAGAGGCCTTGGGACAAACTGACTCTGACAACACTTTGACCTTGGACTTCGAATCTCCAGAACTATGAGAAAATAAATTTTCCTTGTTTAAGCTACCCAGTTTGTGATATTTTGTTATGGTAGCTCAAGCAGATTAATACAGAATAAAAACTACTCTAGATATTTTAAGCACAAAAGGATTTAATATAGGAAGTTAGATGCTTTCAAAATCATTGGAAGAGCTGTATGTAGTAGCTGGCATTGGGGCTGCAACCAAAACTGATGTGTTTGAGACTGCACTGTTGACGGCCCTGATCTCGGGGTTATGAAGCTTATACCACCCCTGTTGATTCTGCTATGGCCATTACAGCTGTCTCTTAACACCTATAATGGTGGTGAGCAGTCACTGAAAAGCTGAGATCAGCTGCCCATCTGGCTTTCTATACTCCAGGACCCATGACCTGGACTACTAGGAGAAAATTACAGTGGGGCATTGCCCTCCATCCCACTTATGCCCTCCAAATCTCATGTGAGGGTATGTAATTGAATTAGTGTCCTGGCTGCAGAAGAGAACACTAGTTTTAACTGTCTAGCCAGTGTAGCACAGGAAGGCACAAAGGAGGGTGTGGAAAAGGATGCTGAAACCTGTGGACATATCCAGCACCACTTTTTAGATATCAGAGCAAAGCAAACACCAAGACAAATGAACCTGTAGGCATTCAAAGTAGACACCTCAAGCTGATAACAAAATTTATGGAGGTGCACACCCACATCAAATATATAAAATGCATGGGAAAGAGGATTTATAAAGAGAATTTCTTTGGAGAAGTTGCATGGTTTTATCTCCACCTACAAGCCCAAGTAAGAGGGCTTTTCCTATCACCTCAGTTTGAGGGAAAAGGGGTTCGACAGGAACACTCTTGGGAGCTTGCATGGATGTCCTGCAATTGCGGGCATGGAGGGGCTCATACTGGATTTCTCTCTGACTTCTGTCTTGGAATGTATAAAAGATAGAGGTGGTTTGGGGAGCTTCTCAGGCCTAGGGAGCGAAGGAGAGGTGGCTGATCCAGGCAGCACACTCCTCTAGAGTTTATTGTGGCAGAGAATCTGGGTTTCAAGAACTATGGAACGTCATGGAGGAAGTGGATTGGGAGAGTTAAGGGGTGCATTTGAGCTGAATCGGTGAAGAGTTAACTGAACTGAGACGGGTCATGTATAGTTTTCCAGGCAGAGGGAACAGCATGTGCAGACTCAGAGTCACAAAAGGGCCTGGAATGTTGGAGGAAAAGTTAAATGTTTAGTGTAGATGCAGTATAATTTGGGGTGTGGGGCGTATAAGAAATTGGCTTGGAAAAAGAACATATTGTACCTCCAAGGTTAGCCTTAGTCTTTAGGAAGCTGGGAATTACTGTGGGGTTTTTTCCTTTCAAATTAATACATCTTTCAGAACTTTTTAAGATGTACAGAAAAACAGAGCAGGTAGTACAGGGAGGTCTCACATAGCCCCACATATTTTTCCCTATTATTTACACCTTACATGAGTGTGGCACATTGATTACAATGAACAAATTTGTAGTGCAACATTATTACTAACTTAAAGTTCATTGTTTATTCAGATTTCCTTAGTTCTTACTTAATGACCATTTTCTGTTCCAAGATCCCACCCAGGACACCGGATTACATATAATTACCATGTCTTTTTAGGCTCCTCTTGGCTGTAGACAGTTTCTCAGACTTTCCTCTTTTTCTAATAAATGTATTTATTTATTTATTTATTTGCTTGTTTATTTTTAGAGAGAGGGGAAGGAAGGGAGAAAGAGAGGGAAAGAAACACTAATGTGTGAGAGATAAAGATTGGTAGAGGAAGATGGACCGGTTGCTTCTTTCATGCCCCCAACTGGGCACCTGGCCCACAACCCAGGATATGCCCTGACTGGGAATCGAACTGGCCACACTTTGGTTCGCAGGTTGGTGCTCAGTTCACCGATTTGTACCAACCAGGGCAGACTTTCTTCTTTTTGATGACTGTAGCCATTTTGAGGAGTACTGGTCAGGAATACTGTAGGATGCCCTTTATTTGAATTTGTCTGACATTTTTCTCATGATTAGACTGGGGTTGTGGGTACTATGGGTTTTTCCGTATAACTTGATCTATGTTTTACAGAAGTGATTTGAGGCCAGTGTGAAGGGTGAAGGAGATGGAGTGTATTAAATTGGTATCCTTTCATTAGGAAGCCCAGCAATGGTTTATCATCACCGTTAATTTTTAAAAATCTTCCTCTTTGATGTGGCGCACGCAACCCTACGGGATCCAGATGCAGGTTGCCTTCTGGCCTCATCTCCTGGTACACTCGCCCTTGCTGTTTACATGCTAACCGCATTGACTTTGTTTCCGTTTCTGGAAGGTGCAAGGTTTGCTACCCTCAGGACTTTTTGAGTGATTTTTACTATATAATCCAGGTAGAAGATTAAGTGGGGCCTAAGTTAGAGGAGAGGGGACGATTGGAGTACATCTAACAGAGTGCAAGTGGCAGAATTGACAGGACTTTGACTGACTGGGTATATGAAGTAAAGAGAAGGCAGGGTTTGAGCACAGCTCTGGATTTGTTTGAACGACCTGCTCACTGGACTTGACCCTGCACTGGAATGGGGGATGCGGGAGTTTGCAGGGGAATGTCATGAGATCACGACGACAACTGAGTTTGACTTGTTTGTGGGACGTTGAGATGTTCTTGTCCAGCAGTTGGAAATGATGAGTCTTAAGTTTAGAAGGGAGGTTGGAATAAGAGTAACTGCCAAACAAGAGATTGTGGTGGGGGCTCTGGTTATTAATTCAACTGGGATAAACCCAAGGGACATATTTGCAGTAATTCAAGCCCTTGGCAATAAAGAGTTTAATGTGAATTTCAGGTCAGCAGAGAAATTAAAATTATTTTGGAGACTATCAGGCAAAAGGAGGCCAGGACTTCGGGGAGGATTTTGTGGTCATTCCACTTGCTAGGCTTAGGTAAAGGACTGCTTCTTTTCTGCTGCGATGAAACGTGGGGATGTGAAGAGGCTGCTATAGTAACTAATTAATATAGCCTTAGAAAAAGTAGCGGAGCGGTTTGGGGCTTGGACCAAGTTATATGCGTGGGAAATAGAGAGGTGGACAGACCAGGTTATGGTGAGATTGCTTCCAAGTATGTTATTTCGTTATATTCTTTATACTACGATATTTACATTTAAAGAAAATCACAAAAGCAGTACATTTATGCCTTGCAGGTACTGTCAGCTGGCTCACTCAGTAGCCATTCTAACCAGGCTCTCTCTCACTTGTCGTCTTCTACCTAGGGTCTGGAAAGCAACGTGCACAGATTCCAACGCCTCGTTACAACCTGAGTTGGCCAGGAAATACAGTTTGGGTTAATGAGAAGTTCCCAGAAGTCCCTGAGGTGGGCTTCCATTTCTGAATAGAAAGGCAAAGATGTGTGAGGAGAAGCCTCTCTCTGCCCTTCTGCCTTCTTCAGCATGGAGCTCCACTGCAGCTCTTGGGACTGGCAGCTCTCTCGTTACCACGAGAATGAAAGCTGCCAGCTAACGGCGGAGTGGAAGGGTAAAGGAACCTGACTGCTAATGACAGCCTTTAGCAACTGTGCGGGGCCTGGTCCACCCTGGTCTGGATTTTGTGTTATGTGGGGCAAAAAGCCTTACTTCTTCGCCCCAGTAACTCAACCGTAGCTCTTCTCATTAGAATCACCCGTGGGGACTTAAAGTCTCCCAGTGCTTACATTTCCCTATGTCCCATCAATTGAAGAGGAATTTCTGGAGCTGGGACTGAAGCCTCAGTAATTTTTAAACCTCCTCAGGAGATTCCAGTGTGTGGCCAAAGTTGAGAATCAGTCGTTTAAACCACTGTTTTTCATTTTGGTGTTTGTTTTGTCCATTGTAGTTATGCCTGGCTGGACACTATTGTTGTAATGCATGTGTTGAAGCTCTATCGAAACATCAGAAGCGTGTAAATAAGCTCCCCCATCTCCAATCAGCTCTGTCTTTGCTACCGCCCCTAGGAGGCTCACATTTGTAGTGTTGTGCCTCTTTAAAATTTTCCTCTCTGCGTATGCAGAAGTGTATTAGTTTGCAATTACAAAAATCTGTCTAGGGGCTGTTCAGGTGGGGCCTGAGAAGTGACATCGCCTGATAGCCTAGAAAAGCCTGCCTTCAAGCTTTCTGTCTCCATAAACCGTAAGAACACCTGGGAACTGTCAATATTTTAGCATGCAAACCACTTCTCCCAGACTGCCTTTAGCATTCTAAAATAACAGAACATAATATTTCATGGATAGCCTAATCATTTAATTCAGAAGTTTTAAAAATGGCTCACCACTTTCTGTCTATGATTAAGTATTAACTATGAGACACAGAAGATGTTGAAAATTATGTTGCTGGCCAGCCCTCAATTTTTATGTAAACAAGTCCTCTTTTTTGGGTTCCTGTCTCAGGTTTCAGTTGTTTGAAGTTCAGTTCTTCGGAAGAAATGACTTTTTTTGTTCATGTCTTTCTTTTATTTTAAATTGCAGATCACTGAGATCCAGGAGAGGCTGAAATTGGCACCTGATGACATTTGCAGCAGCCTTGTTTCTTGAGAACATATCTAAAAATGTATATAAAAATATTCTTCTGTTGAAAAGACCCAGCTTGGGGGGCAGTGAGGATTCCTATAGCAACAGAGTATTAATTTTGTCGATTCACATGTAACTTGTGAAATGATGCTAATTTATTTTTCATGGGTGGCAGTGTTGTACAACAGGTTCTGGAATGAGAAGTCATGGGTTCAAATTCCAACTCTCCTCTAACAGGTTGTGTGACTCGGGGCATGTTACTAAATTTCTGTGCTTTACTTTTCTCATCTATACAATAGGGATATTATTGTAAAGATTAAGGAAAGGAAATAATACATGTAAAACCATTAGAAATGTGTCTAGTACATATTAAATCTCTAATAAATATCATCTATTACAATATCTGTATTAACTTGAACGTATAGTCCTGAATGTTTATTCTCAAAAGTGAAATCCCTTTTCGTGGAATTTTTCCCCAGAACTTTGGCTGACATGGATTACAGCCCCTCCCCCTTCCCTCAATTTCTATTGAATTCCCTGTCAGAATTTTACCATTAACGCCTCATTTTCCTCTTATCATCTCACTCTACACATTCTTCCTGAGCTCCAGTTATCACCATATAGTAAATGGTTCCTGCATCTGAAGTTTGATCTAAATCTTTTTTTGCATATTCTCCAGACTCCTGTGTCCTTTCAGATATTATCACCTGGACATTCCATACCATTTTACTCCCTAAATTGTATTCCCTATTGCAGAGAATGGCACCATAATGCACATACAATCGCCCAATTTCTGGATATAATCTTTGACATCCCTGTCGGGATGTAATCCCTGCCTTTTTACATCTGCCAAACAGCCTAGCACTTGTGTCTCCAATCCATCCGCTTCTCTCCATCTTCCTTGCTACAGTTCTAGTTCTGGTCACTGTCCTCTTTCAACTACTGTAGTAGCTTCCCATTCTCTGGCCTTCACTCTGCAGCTTTAGTAGTATTTCTAAAGTGTCAAACAGCCATACTATTTCTCTACTTAAAACACATTTCGTGGCTCCTCATTGTCCTCAGGGCAAAATGTAAACTCCTTAGCAAAGTTTTTAAGTCTTTCATGATCTGGTTCATGCTTAGGCTCCCAGCCTTGTCTTGTGTCCTTCTCTTCTCTAGATTCTAAGGTCCAGGCTTACCAAATGAATCCAGTGCGTGCATCTGCCACCTGAGAGCCTTGACACTTGCTCTTCCTTCTTCTTGTTTCTTTATCTTGCCTCCATCCTTTGTCCTGCCCACCTTATTGGCCTAACTCCTTCTGATTCTTTGCATCTCAGTTCAAGTGTCACATCCTCTTAGAAAACTTTGCTTGATCTCACACTTGGGTTGAGAGTACCCCCTATGTGTTCTATAGGACCAATTATTTTTACCATTGCACTTAATCATACTGTATTGTAATTATTTATTTATCTGTATCACTTAGTACAAAGATATACA
The DNA here is from genome assembly GCA_004026545.1 of Mormoops blainvillei. Taxonomy (NCBI): domain Eukaryota; kingdom Metazoa; phylum Chordata; class Mammalia; order Chiroptera; family Mormoopidae; genus Mormoops; species Mormoops blainvillei. The sequence goes on along the minus strand of PVJD01010466.1, from coordinate 30,500 downwards.
GCTAAGACTAGATAAAGACGAGGTTGTGTAACCAATACCTATTCCCCCATTAGGCATTTCCTCCACATCTTCTGAGAACAGCATACCTTTTCTGATAACTCATTCCCTTGCAGCTTGTGGAGGTTTTGGCATGTCTCTTATGACTCAGGTCAAAGGTGAGTGCCTGGTCCACATGGGAGCCATCAAGGCATAAAGGCAGTGGTGAGATAATGATAAGGCGTAATGGATGCTGATTCAAACCCCAGCTCTTCTCTTTAATAGTGTGCGGACATCTTTGTGGTTTTGTCTTTTCCTCTGTCAATGTTTATAACAATGTCTACCTTAGGACAGATGCATCCTGAAGGATGGCAGCGAATTAGGTGTAAATCTAATTAGGTGGTGGTTACAGACATAGTAACGTTGCTGCGACAATTCAGCGTGCCCGGCATGTGGCTGTCGCCCTGAGTGGGCCTTTCTCTCTGCGCGCTGATAAAGCACCTCAGGGGCAGTTCGCTTCCAGCCGGCGAGGCCAGCGGCGTGCCCTCACCGGCTCATCTTGGAAGCGCATCGACTCTCCTGCCTTCTATCAAAGTTTTGTTCCGAGGGACCTTGATTGCCTTTCTATTCTGAGTCACACTGATTCATTAGGTTGATAATATCATGCTGATGCTATCGATCATGCTTCCTGGGAAGCAAGAAGTAGCAATTACTCTAGATAAGACAGATGCATGCAGGTGCGAAAATTTAGGGGATTCCACAAAAATTCAGGGGATTGTCACTTTGGTAAGATTTCTAAAGGCCCAGTGATCCAGGGCACAGAAGATATCTTTTCCAAAGTGAAAGAAAAGTAAATGCATCTGACCCCTCCCACCACTAAGAAAGAGGTACAATACGCATTGGGCTTCTTTAAGTTTTAGAGGAACATGAAGTTTATTTGGACATGCAACTCTCACTAATTTACTGAGAATCCTGAAAAGTAGTCAGTTTTGGCACGTGAAAAGAGCCAAACAGGAGCCTCTGCGCCAGGTGTAGGCTGCCACGAATGCCACTCTGCCACTCAGGCTGTATATGTAGCACATCGATGGTGCTTGAAGTACCTGTGGCTGCTAAGGACATTCTGCGGAGACTTTAGCAGGCTCACATAGGTGAATCACAGCCCAGGCCCTTAGGATTTCAAAGCAAAGCTTTCCCATCCTCTGAAGATAACTATTCTCTGGAGAAACAGTTTCTAGGTTATAGCTGAGCTTTAGCAGGGACTGGATTCAGGTTGGCTCTGAAACGCTAAGTTGCCCACCCTGAGCTGGATGTTGTCTGACCCTCCAAGCCATAATATTGGGAATTCCCAGCGGCCTTCCATCCTTAGACGGAAGTGCTATACATGAAGCCAGGCTCAAGCAAACCCTGAAGGCACAAATTAGTTGCACAAGCCGATGGCACAGATGCCTATGGCCCCATGCTCCTTCCTGCTCAACTTGAAACTGTGGCCTCTTGGGGAGTTCCCAATGACAAGCTGGATGAGGAGGGAAAGTTGCAGATCTGATTTAAATATGGGTCCATACAATATGCTGGCACTGCCCTGAGTAGATGGTTATAGAATTGCCATCCAACTTTGCAGGGATGGCTTCGAAAGGTAGGAGTGAAGGAAAATCCTGTGATTTTATATTGACCTGTGGATTTATACTGACTTAGGGGCAGGGGCTAATGGTTTGGCTGGATGGCCAAGACTCAGGAGGATCACGATTAGAAAACTGGTGACAGAGAGCTGAGAAAGAGTTTTGTGGGTAGAACTCTCTGAATGTGAACAGAGTGTTAAGATATTGTGTCCCATTGAATGATAACTACATGGAAATCTCATGAGGAGACTGAATAAGCAGGTGGGTGAACTAACCTGCTTGTGGACATCTGTTAGCTTCTTTCTTCAGCTACTCCCTTCTTAGTCCAGTGGAAACCAAACAAAATGGTCCATGGAGGTTATTCGTTGGCTCAGCAAAATGACTTCCAAGGACCACTGCTGAATGTCCCATCTGCCCATAGCAGAGGCCAACAATAAGCATTCGACATGAAAGCATCGGGCAGCCACGTGGTGGAAGGTTGACCACAAAAGATCACTTCCGTCATGGAAGGGAGAGGATTTTGTTCTTAATGAAATGGGCACATTTTGGATACAGATTTGCCTTCCCTATTCACAGCGCTTCTACCAAAACCACCATCTAGGGATTTACAGAATGTGTTATTCCTATGGTATATCAGTGAGCCTTGTTTCTGACGAGGGCTTTGTGTGTGGGATTAAGCACGTGACAGGGGGACATGTGGAGGGGACTTTTAAGAAGCTGTGTATATGGAGAAGGAGAGAGGAGGAAACTAAGAGAGCGAGGGGAGAGGGAACACTCTGCAGGGAAGTCACAGAGACAAGGGAAGGAGAAGACAAATGGAGCCATTGGATTAAGATTTGCTAGTGGTCTGCAGTGTAATCGCCCTTTCTCTGTCCCCATGGAATCGTGTAAAATCTATATTACTCTCTGTTGCTTTAGAGGGGGACTTATCAAATGCTGGCCTTGAGGCGAGTCCGGGTTGATGTCATGGAGCTGACTACATACAGGTTACAATGAAATGAGATAAGGTAAGTATAATAAAAGGCCTGACCCAGCACCTGGCCCAAGAAAGTCACTCGAATGTCTATTTGTCTTGGAGCCCATGACCTTGGCTGGCCTCCTGTATATTCCTGACCACAGCACAGGGCATGGCATGCAGAGACTTCTCAGAATGTCTGCCTCCCTGCCAAGAGGGTTTTCTCAGGGCTCTGCTTGTTGATAGCATGACAAAGTGTTGAGCTATGGAGACTTCTGTGCCATTTCACTCTATGCAGAATTCTTGAGGGCCCTGTGAGCGAGGAGCACAGCTGACCCACACACACATTCACAAAAGAAAACACTCTTTAGCCTGGTTGGGAGACTCCTGGGTAAGCACTGATGTAATTTGTTTTCACAAAAACTATAACAGGCTTCTGAGTTAAGCATGTGTTCAGCTCGTCTTTGCCAAAGAGATGGTTGCTTTGTGTCATTGCCTGTTGACAATGGTCACAGTCACGTGTTGTACCTCAAAGCCCAAAGCATTCCACGGTAAAGTAATTATGAGGGAGGTGAGCTGCTCCAGAGGCCTGGAGGGATCACTCTGGGTGCCCGGCCAGGGCTCTGCTCAGGAATTCTACTCCAGGTGACAAAGGAAATGACAATCATTTCAGGCCCCCTGCGGTCCATGGGTGCAAATGCTCTCAGAGTTGCTGTGGATGTTTTCATCAGGATGTTCCGTTCATTGGAATCAAAGGAATGCAAGTTCTGCACTTGCCGTATTTTACCGTGTATAATGCATGTCCATGTTTCAGTACTAATTCCCGTGTATAGTGTGCGCCTGTACTTTCCCCTCAAAAATCTGGGCAAAGTAGTGCTCTGGGCAAAATACAGCACTTCTTTGTCCCCTTTACCAGATTGTGACGCCTACAAGGGCAGGGACTCCGACTGACTCATTGTCACATGCCTGCTGTTTAGCACAAAGCCGGGCACAACCAATGCATTTGGTGAAAGTCTGTGGGATGAAGAATGAATGTAGTGTCCCCCTATGTGCCCTCTATTTTCAGACTCTTCTTTAGGCCCTTTCTTTGGCATGGGTCCCTGCTCACTGCAGGTGTCTCCTAAGAGCCCATGTGCCTGTGTTTCCTTCTCGTCCTGGAAACGGAAGTTCATTTTGAAGGCCGCTCTATTGTTTGTCTTGCTTGTAATCCCAAGCTGAATGGGGCTGATTTGTCGCATGCTTGGCTGGTCTTCACACAGCTTGTTTTTGTGATATATAACATTTCCTTTCAGACCAAGTGCGACCTGGTATAGTGGCAGGAACAAGGACGCCCCGTGCTGTTGCTGGTGCTCTACATTTCAACTTCCCCACTTTCTCATTGTGTCTTTCAGGCAAGTTATTGGATGTCATGGAACCTCAGTTTCCTCTGTCCGTAAAGTGGGTACAAGGTGAACTAGACTGAGGTTGGACCCAAAGATTTTTGGATTACTTGATAATCAGAGACTGAAAAAGAATTATCATTTAAAGTTTGCAAGCAGGTTTATGTCTCCTAAAGGAGACAAAAATGTCTAAGAAAATACCTCCTAAGGGCGAAGATCTTGTTCTGGGGTGGGGAGGGTCTGGTATGCTGTGGCTCCGAGAAACTAAAATGCTTAGCAGAGCTGTGTAAAATATTGTTATGATATTAGGCAGAGTTGAACCCTCCAAACGGCTTCCTTTGGAACAGTGTTTATTTCCTAAGTATGCATTTAGATTGCCATCTGTCTGTTTATTTTAGAAAACGGATGAGCCATTTTTCACCTGGTCAGTCCTAGAAGCTTGGGATCTGAGGCATTGAAGACGGGTGGAAGACTGCGTCACTCGGGCCATAAATTCATGTCAGTGGAGAGAATGTGAAAAAGAACTGAACTGGACTGTATGGGGCTCAGCACTGGCTGGGCTCTTGGGGTCACACACACGGTACTCTATGGTAGAATGCTCGTCTTGTCATTGTGCAGAAGTTGGAGTTTCCTTGGAAATGGACTCTTGAATTCTCCAGCCTCCTAGAACAAGACCAATCCCAGTGCAGGAAGTAAAGACAAAAGAGATGGGCCTTAGATTAAAGCTGGAGGCAGAACTTCCTCCTTCCTCTGGACCTCAGGATCTGGGGACTCTGTTAGAAAGTGCTGGCACTGAGGGTCGGGTAGCAGGCTGGCCCTTGTTTCAGGGCAGCAGCAGAGAGAAGTGGAGAAGTCACACCCCCGGGCCTGGGAAATTCGAGCAAAAGAATCCGGTGTTAAGTTTCTGTCTGTTATAAGTCTCTCCTCTTCCCTCTAAGTCTGGACACAATAGGAAAATGAAGGTAGGGTCTGCACAGCTCACGCTGGGCCAGAGCAGCAGCTTGGGTAAGTCACTCTCTAAGGGAAGCTGATGTCCAGACTCAGGAGTTTCTCGTGTGGAACAGGCAGCTGCCCGAGGCGGAAAGTGCAGGAGAAATGGGTGGGCCTCGTGGGCATTCCCTGGGGAAACTTGGTAAAAGCCTGGATTTCTTAAAGACAACTGGGATGGGGCTCCAGCTACAGTGATTGGGGCATTCAGCAGAGTCTGAGTTTACCACCTGGTGAAGGGTGACATATTTGAATGACATTAGGATGCTCAGATCCACTTCATTCAGCTGCTAAGGGCTTGTTATTTCAGCCATGCTTTGCTAAATGTAGCTTCTGTCATTACTAGTGTAAGTTGAATTGATGGATCTCTAAGATGCCTTCTCACTCAGGAGCCCTACGAGTCTGTGGGGTGCTGGAAGTACCCCTGAGGCCAGCCTGGCACGAGTGTCCCTCGGTTCTCCCACCACATGCTCCCGGCTCACTGTCCAGTTTCCACCCAACTGGCACGGCTTGTGGGCCAATGCTGGAATGTTTCCGAACGTGGAGCCAGGGCAATGTTGTCATTCATTTGGAGTCATTCTTAAGTGGAGAGAAGCTTCAGATAGTCATCACATTCTTGGAAGTCATGGTCCTGAGGTCTTCCTGGTTGCAAGAGGGCCAATTGCCATGTGTCTTGGGATGTGCTGAGGTATTGCTCCAGCATTACTTAAAAGCAGAGGGGGTATCTCAGAAGGAGCACAAACAAACCCTTAACTTCAAAACAGTGAAACAATATAAATCGTTCTTAAAATTTACACGTGAACAGGTCAGGCCATGCTATGGGACAAGGCCAAAAAGCCATATTGCAGATTGTGCTTTCCAAAGAAAGACACAGAACACCGTCTCCCCTCCCATGTGCTGTTCCTATGACGACAATGTGACATACTTTCTTTTGAGAGATGGGAATCTATGCTCCATCTCCTTGAATCTGGACAGGCTGTGACTCAGAGATGGGAATCTATGCTCCATCTCCTTGAAGCTGGACAGCCTGTGACTCAGAGATGGGAATCTATGCTCCATCTCCTTGAAGCTGGACAGCCTGTGGCTCTGGGGGAAGTAATTGCCATGTGACTGAGCCTAGGGCAGTTTTTGCCTGGTTCTTGTGGAATGCTCACTCATGAAACCTTTATTAGATATCTAGTGCTCTGTATCAGATCACTCCCAAACTCAGCAGGGTAAAGCAACACACATTTATTATCTGTTTCATAGTTTTTCCGAGTGAGGAATTTGACCATGGTTTGGCTTGCTCCTCCGCCGCAGGGTTTCTCACAAGGCCACAATCAGTTCTTCGAGGATAGTTGGACTGAAGTCCTCAGTTCCTCACTGGCTGTTGGCCAGGGTAACCCTCAATTTCTTGCCATGTGGGCCTCTCTAACTTGGCAGCTGGCTTCATCATAACCAGAGAGAGAGAGAGAGAGAGAGAGAGAGAGAGACTGATAATAAGACAGAAGTCACAATTTTTGTAACCTAATCATGAAGGAAATATCCCCCTCCAAGTTACCATATTTTATTGGTTAGAAGCAAGTTACTCAAGAGGATGGGATTACACAAGGCTGCAAATTCCAGGAGGGAGGGATCATTGGGGGCCATTTCAGAGGCCTCTTACCACAGAACCTAATCACCACACTGTGAGAAAGCCCAGATGGGGAGGCCACGTGCAGATGTTCCAGCCTTAAACACACGAGTGTAAGAGCCTTCAGATAATCCCAGGACCCAGCTATTGAGTAACCCCTAGCCTTTCACACTTCCCATCTGAGGCCCCCAACATCGTGGAACAGATATAAACTGTCCTTACTATGCCCTTTTTAAATCCCTGGCCCATGTAATCCTTGAGAATAATGAACTGGTGGTTGTTTTACACCGCTAGGTAATAACTAGAACAAGCCACATATCTTGGAACTTAATTGCTCACCTGATTTGTCCATATGAAAAGCCCATTGCACATATTTTGCAGCTAGATTGATATCACATTTCAGGCCAAAGTTTGCGACCTAAGAATACTCTAAGAGTCCATGCAGGTTTGAAAAACCTTGAAACTTTCTGGTTGCCATAGGCACTACTTACTTTTTAAATCATCTAAAAAATGTAGCACCCCTCTTCGGTTATTTTTCTTGTAGCAGCAGACTGTAAAATGCCTTCGTAAGGGGCCAAAGACAAATCAAGTTTTCTCAGGTTCAGTTCTGGGTTCATCTGAGCTTTCATGGCCAAGGGCACACTCCTGGATCAGACAGGCACTCTAAGCTTTCTTGTCAATCCACGTGGGGTACGACAATCGCAGTGCTTGGTTTGCCGTGAACTGTGTGTCCCAGGGATTCTGCACACTTTTTGTTTTCACATGAGTATTGAGGTAGACAACTTTTTGAATTGCCTGAACATCTAAAACGAGAATTCCTCTATGGGAGGAAAGTGGCTTTTTTGGGAAGGAAGAGTTTGGTAAAGAAGCAGTAAGAGTGCAAGCATGTATTGCTTCCCCTTGGCCTGTCTGCTTGGGATAAAGAAAGGAACTTGTTTCTGACTATGGAGAGATGGCAGGGAGAGGAAAGAACAGAGGACAGAGAAAGCAGGAGGAAGACAGAGGAACCAGAGGAGTGTGTGAGGGTGGATACAGTGAAGGAAACTGTAGTGTGGGGGCCAATAGAGGAAATCGTTACAAGGAGGTGGTTAACAAGGGCTCCCAACATTTTTAGCAAAGTCTCCTAATCTCACCTATGGTGTAGCTACAAAAAAAAAAATTTTTTTTTTTTCATGGAAGTCTTAAATTTTGTGCCTGGATTGAGATGGTGCTGAACAAAGAATTTTATCACTGAGAGAGCAGGACATGAGAATACATGTGTCCTGGGCATTTATAGAAATCCTAAAGAAAGCTTTGGACTTCCATAGGCCATGGTGATATATATTTGGAGCTAATGTTGCCTAATGCTCATGATGTAGGGAGGTCCCAGGTGACATATGTGCTACCTGAGCATCTACATGTGTCAATGTCAGCCTTGTTCCTGGTCTCGCTGTCCTTCTTCAGTTTTCTACCCTTCCTTTTCCCTTGGTCTGTATATATAACTCCCTGACCTACACGTATAGGCCCAACCCTGCTGCAGGCCCCTAGGAGATACAACAGGCATTTAACTAGATCCAACCTGATGATCTAGGGCTCTACATAAAGTCAACTTTGCTGCCCATACTTTCCTGGCTTCACACCCCTGCCTTGAAAACTGGAACCTACCTTATTCTCAAGTCTTCTCTCTTTGCCAACCCTGGGGGTGGAGGGGGACAGGACTTGTAACTGGACTTCTGCTTCAGAATCTATTCCTAAATTTCTTTTCTGGTATTCTGCCTACTCCTTTCTTCTTAGGACTGAAGAACCTTGGGTTCTGGGCCTAGATCTGACACGAAATTGCCATTTGACTTTTGCAAAGTCAGTTTTACTCACTGGTTCTTGGATTCCTCATCTGTAAAACATTGTAGTGGAGAAGGTGATTATTAACTCAGCATTATTAACTGTAATGGACTAGATCCTGGGAGTCAACTGATTCTGGCAAGGGCTGTAAAGTTGTGGTGAATTCTAGCTAGGTTTGTGATTACAGGGCTCCATCAAGTGTTAGGGTGAAGCCACGGAATAGAAAACAGACACAGGTACAAAATCTTTGTTTTCAACGCTCAGGTCATTAAACATACACGCTCAAATAGTGGTCAGAAGTTATGGAGTGGGGTCCAGCCCCCCTGTAGGAGGATGCTGGCCAGGGTAGGCAGGGACTCAGAACCATGCCCAGAACCCAAGCCAAGAAGACAAGTTCAGGGCAAAACTCAGTTTTCAGGGGGCAGTGGAAAGACAGTCAGGGAAACTGAGGCTAAAAGTCAGGTGTAAGGATCTAACCCACATAGTTGGCAAGCTGTTACTAGGAGACCATGGGGATTATTTCTAGTTTGCCAGTTTTGGGGGATAGAAGTAACGAGATTATTCTGGGGCAACTATATTAGCTAATGCAGTTGAAATTTCCTAGCTCCTCCTTTTTCTACTCAAGGCTGCCCCAGAATGGAGCTAAACGTGCCTGTGGAAGAGGGTGCATTGCTGATACTAAATCTCTCCAGGCAAACAATTCTAGGACACTTGGAGCAGTCTTAGATATGTCAACACCCTTCACTCTCACAGGCCAGTGCACACCTGGATTGGGCCCCTTTACTCCATGGTTGTTGGATCAGTCCTTAAGCAGAATACCACACAGACTTACGGGGTTTACTGCCGTGCGGGGGGAGAGAGATCACAGTGTCTGGCACGTGGTAACCCCTCAATATACGTTGGTTAAATGAATGTAAAATTAAAGTTGAATAAATGAACAGGAAAGGCTGGTGGCTGGGAGAAAGGATAGAACAGCAGTGACCCTGGAAAGCAGTCCTATTTCCCTATTGTGATCCTTACCATCAACAGCTGAGCCTTAACCTTTCCCCTATAATAAGAAAAATAATTTTCAAAACACTTTCAGATTATAAATTGCCAGAACCAGGGAGATGTTCCTACCCTTAACCCAAAAATTCCACTCTTGGGATTCCATCATAAGGAAATAATTCGACAAAAACAAAAAGCTAAAAGTACAAATATATTTATGAGAGCATCATCTGAGGCAGCAGAAATATGGGAACAGCCCACATGTCCAATAATACGGGACAGGCTGAGTAAATTTTGGTATTTCCACTCAATATTCTGAGTGTTACGAAACTATGAAAAATATCACTACATAGATTATGTACTAAACATGAAAAACATATAACATATAATTTAATTTAAAAGTATACAAAATGCTACATACATTATTAGTGCAAATGTATCAGCTGCTCGTCCTTGTCTCAACAAATTAATCTGTCCCAGTTCCTATTGCTGTGGTTAAATTCCAAAAGAAATGTAAAAGGTACTTCCAAATATCTAACATTCCTCACCCTTGCACTGATTTAGAAAATGATATATGTTGGAATCCTGGAAAGATGGCAGAAGAGAGGTAACATAGCTTTTGAATCTTTCTGGATCACCATATAAAAAATAGACCAAGCAACTAGTTAAGAAAATTAAAGACCTAGGGACGACATTTACAACAAAGGTAGGTAACAAAGTATAAGCACCAACAACCGTGCTGTGTTATGGGCATCTGGGTGGGAGAAAGCGGGGGGACACAGCAGGGCATCTGAGGGGCCTGACATCAGGCATAATGGAATTTGAGAGCAGGAGCTAAAACTGGAGTGAAAATGGATGAGAACAAAGGGCTCGTGGTAAGGCCTAAGTGGACCTGGTCACACTCTAGTCTTTTTAAACATGAACTCCTGAAACTGAGTAGCCTGTGTGCCATTTAAATAAAGACAGGGCCCTACACTAAGGGAAACTTCTAGGAGAGGGATAAAAATTGATAATATAGAGATAAAAAAAAATCCAACCAAAAACAGAAAAACACCAAACCAAACCAAACCTAAAGAAAGAGAAGGTTCAGTTACAAGTGGGGAAGGAGAAAAGAAACAGAAAATCTCATTAAAAACTTAAAAAAAACAAACTTTTATTTACTTATTTTAAATAAAAAATAAACTTTTAATTTTAGAATGCAGACTGGTATTTTTTGACACTATGTGAATATAACAGAAGAGGGAGCTTCAGTGAAGTCAGAAAAGCCATTTGAATAAAATTCAGGAAAGGTAAACACACATCAACATAACCAACAGGAAAGTATCACGGTCAAAATTTCAATGAGGAAAAGGAATAAGCAGCATATAATATATCTATAGACAACAAGAGCATGACAGAGAACCATGCTCAAAAAGAAGACCAAAATATAACATTCCAGCCCTGACTGGTGTGGCTCAGTGGGTTGGGTGTCCTCTTGCAAACCGGAAGGTCACTTTCGATTCCAGTCCAGGCACATGCTAGGTTAGCGGGTCAGGCAGTTGGGGTCATGCGAAAGGCAACCGATTGATATTTCTCTTATACATTGATGTTTCTCTCCCTCTCTCTCTCCCTTACCCTCTCTCTAAAAAATAAATAAATAAAATCTTAAAAAAAAAGACATTCCATTTAAAATGAGATTAAAGAACAACATAAATAAGAACTTGAAAAACTTAGAAATGAAATAAAAGAACTAAAGAATTAGAAATAACAGAAAAAATATTTTAGAAATGAAGATTCAGAAGAAAATGCAAGGGGAAAACAATAAATAGTGCCTTAAGATAAATAGGAGAAAAGGAGAATTTAAAAACTAGCCTTTATATTTGGAAATAATTTTAGATTTATAAAAGAATTAAAAAGATAGCACAGAGAATTTCTGTGTACCATTCACCCACCTTACCCTATGTTAACACGACCATATTGCGTTTGTCAAAACTGAGAAACAAATGTTGATATGATATTATGAACAAAGCTACAGACTTCATTTGGATTTCACCAGTTTTTTTTTTTTTCACTAATGTCCTTTTTATGTTCCAAAGTACTTACTTTGAAAGACAACATACAGACACTTAAGAATATAATATTTTACAATGCCCAGCATCCAAACAATTGTCAATTATGGGAAGAAGAAGAAAGTGTGGCCTGTAAATAGAAGAACCAGTCTGTAGAAACAAACATAGATGTTAAAGAAATAATGCAATTTGCAGAAAAGAATTTTAAAACAGGTATTATAAATATGTTTGAATATTTAAAGAGTAACATGAATATAATGGAGAAGAAAGTGATAGCTACAAAAAGAATAAAATGGAAATTCCAGAGTTGACAAATATAATACATAAAATGAAAAATGTACTAGATGGGCTTACCAGACTGGACATTGCAGAAAAGATCAGCGAACTTGTAGCCAGAACAATTGAAACTATTCAAACTGTAATACAGAGGAGAAAAAAAAAAAAGGCTATAAAAGATGATCAGAGCCTCTATGAACCACGGGACAATTACAAGTGGTATAATATGTGTGTAATTGGAGTTCTAAAGTGTGTGGGGGCCAAAGAAATCATGGCAGAAAACCTTCTGTATTTAATAAAAACTGTAAATCTACAGACCCAAGAAGTGCAAAAAAGACTCCAGATAGATAAAATATAAAGAAAACCACACTAAAGCCCAACATAAATCGTTGAAAGCCGATGACAAGAAAAAAAAAGTAAATTCAGCCAGAGAAACTCAGAGATACATTACATACAGGCAGACAAAGACGGGAATGATTTCTATTTCCATTGTTTCTAACAATATGTTTAATATATTGAAAGAAAAATCTGTCAACCTAGCATTCTCTATCAAGAAAAAATATCTTTTGAAAATAAAGGTAAAATAAAGACTTTTTCAGACAAACAAAAGCTGATACAATTTGTGACTATCACCTGCAGTGTAAAAATGTTAAAGGAAGTTCTTAAAGCCAAAGAATTATGATACTACATGGAAACTTAGAATGACACAAAGGAAGCAGAGTGGAGGAAATGGTAAATGTGAATATTTACTGAAGAATTTCCCTCACTTTAACATTTTATTAAAAGATAATTCACTGTTGCCTTGGCCGGTGTGGCTCAGTGGATGGAGTGCTGGCCTGTGAACCAAAGGGTCGCCGGTTCGATTCCCAGTCAGGGCACTTGCCTGGGTTTTGGGTCAGGAACCCAGTAGGGGCTGTGTGAGAGGCAACCACACATTGATGCTTCTTTCCCTCTCTTTCTCCCTCCCTTTCCGTCTCTCTAAAAATAAATTAATCTTTAAAAAAAAACAAAAATAAAAATAAGTTAAAATTTTTGAAAAAGAAAAAGGTAATTCACTGTTAAAAAATAACAATATTTCATGGTGCTTATATCATATGTAGAAGTAAAATGTATGACCACAGTAACACAAGAGATGGGATAGGGAAATAGAAGCATATTGTTATAAAGTGTATGTTATACATGAAATGGTTATTATTGGAAGGTAGACTGGGATAGGATAACTATGTATATCCAAAACATGAAGTAACCACTAAAAACAAAACAAAAGGCAGAAAAGTACCTCCAAATAAGTGTAGCTAAAAAAAACCCTCGAAATAATTGGAGATAAAATGGAGTCCTGAAAAGGCAATCAAGTAATCCCAAAGAAGTCAGGAAAAAAAAGAAGAAGAAAAGAACAACAAAGAACAAATTGGGTGGGGGAGAAAGAACAACCAGGACAAGTAGAAAACAAATAGCAAGATGATAAATTTAAATCCAGCCATATTGATAATTAACATTTAACATAAATGCTCTGAGACACTCTTGTTAAAAATGGAGACCCAACTTTGTGCTGTTTACGAGAAATCCAGTTTAGTTTTGGAAATATCAGGGGAAACACTTTGTAAAGCATGTGATTGTCTAATCACTATGCTGTATACCTGAAACTAATACAAATAATATTGAATGTAAATGGTAACTGAAAAAAAAATTTTAAAAATTGAAAAGAAAATCCTGCACTCACAAGGTTTGCAAAGAGGTGTGGAATAAGGAAAAAAAAATGAAGCTATATATATACCTTTTTATTTTCAAGGATATATATACACCTTTCTGTACCTCTAGAATTTTGAATCATGTGATCGTGTTACCAATTTTTAAAATAAATGAGATATGTAAATTGCCAGCATTAGGATTGAAAGAGGAGATGCCATTATATTTAGACCCCCTAGGTGTTTTTTAAAAACAATAAGGGAATATTGTGAACAACTTCATACTTAATGAGTGAATTCTATTATATATTTGGAATGAAACAATATCAATTCTACAGAAACTTTTTGAAAAAATAGAGAAGCAATATTATCCAGTTTATTTTAGGAGATCTGCATTATCCTTACACCAAAACCAGATAAAGATATTACAAGAAAACTAAAGACCAGTATCTCTCATGAACAGAGATAAAACTATTAACATTCCAGTAAATTAAAGCCAATAAGTATATGAAAAAGATATTATATCATGACCAAGGGAAGTTTAGCCTAGGAATGGGAAGTTGAATAAATATTTAAAACAAAATCTATCAATAGCTGAAGATCAATGGACTGCTTACACATATTTAACCTCGTTTTTGTAGTTTTATTTTCCACATTCAAAATTTTAAATAATATGGGATTTATTTGGGTGTGTGGTGCCAAGTGAGAATATGACATTTTTGTCAGAATTCTTTTCCCCAAAAAATAATTTGTTGAATAAACTGGCATTTCCCCATTTATCTGCTCCCCTGTCCCTGCCAGCGCCCCGCACACACTTCTTGGGCCTTAAATTGTATTGACAAGTCAGAGAAGAGCTGGGATAAGGGTCCCTCGCCTCCCATGCCCCACCCAAGAGCATCCCCCTGCGGGAGGCAGGAAGTCCAGGAGGCCGCTGGACTCGGGCAGTCTCGGCGGAGGGAAGGTTGTCGTAGTGGGCACCCTGGCCCTCCAGCGGGCCGCAGTGGGTATTGATCTGCCCCAGCCGGGTCTTGATGTCCATGAGCTGATGCTACTCCAGGCTCTGCAGCTCAGTGTCAGCACCTCACTCAGCTGGATTTCGATGCTGCTGATCACTGCCTGGGTCCGTGCCAGCTGGGCTCCAGAGCGAGCCTCCGTTTCCGCCAGCATGCCTTCCAGGGCAGCTTTCATGCTGAGTGTAGAGTGCAACTGGATCTGCAGACCCTGGAGGGTGCGGTGCAGGTGGGCGACCTCCGTCTTTCCAATCTGCAGTTGCTCCGTTTGGCCAGCCACCTCCCGGTTCCACTCCTCAGCCTGACGGGTGAACCAAGCTTCAGCATCCTTCCGGTTCTTTTAAGCCGTGACCTCATACTGATTTCTCAAGTAACCCAGGGTCTTGGCTAGGCCGATGTCGGGAGCGGAATCCACTTCCACACTGACTTGGCCACCCTTCCGGCCTTCAATTTGCACCTCCAGATGGGCTCTGGCCACGGTCAGCTAGCCCAGCACGTTGCTCAGACCGTTGATATCAGCCTCCATGCTCCTGTGCAGGGCCTGCGCGGTCTCGAACTTGGTTCAGAAACCACCTACAGCCAGACAGGCACTTTCAATCGGCAGGACAGTCTTGGAGTTCTCGATGGTAACGCCAAGGATCTTGTCCCGCAGCACCGCGGTGGTCTGGTAGTAGTGGCTATAGTCACAGGCAGGCCCAGGCCCGGGGCCCCTGCTTCTGGTACCAGTCACGGATCTTCACCTCTGGGTCCCCAGTGGCTGCCTCCAGGGTGCACACCTCCAGGTAGGAGGCTAGGCATTATAGTTTTATAATGTTTAATAATAGTAGTTTAAAATATATATTTTATATCTGGCAAAGCAAAGGACTTCCAATACTCTCTTTGTGAACAATTTTTTCCCCCCAGCTCTTAAATGTATTTGTTAACAAGTAATATGTTTAACTTGGCTTAAAACTCAAATCATGGAAAGGGAATACAGATGCAATAAATGCTACTAGCTTCTTCTGTATTCAACCATAGATACTTTATAAACTAGTAAATATAATGTTTCCTGCTTTCAAAAATATTTAAAAATACATTTGAAAAATACATTTGAAAAAATACATAAACTACGCACAGCTTATGTACTTTGCTTTTTCATTTAACATTATGTCTTGGAGTTCATTCCATTTCAGTACATAAAAAGCTTCCTTCTTTTTTTATAGCTGCAGAGTATACCATTGAGTGGATACCACAACTTATTAAACGAGTTCCTATTGATAAACATTTACTCTACTTTTTTACACAGATACAAGGGTATCTGTGGGATAAATGATAGAAGAGGAATTCCTGGATTAAAAGGCGTGTGCACTTACAAGTTTTAAGCATTACCAAATCGCTCTCCACGAAGGTTAAGCCGACACCCCAGCGGTGACATATGACTGTGTTTGCTGCATCCTTCTCAAAGTGGTTTGCACTGTTTTTGATGGCACTCTAGGGGTAAAAGAAACGTACATTGCCCATTGTTTTAATTCATATTTCTTTTATTATGAGCTATTTTTTAGCACTTCTTGACCATTTCTGGAAGTTATCTTTGAATTTTAATATACAGTATTAGTAAGTAAGGTATAACATGGATAAATAATAATAATTTTGTCTTAGTTCCACTTGTTTCTGCTTTTATGCCCTTTTAAAATTGCAATTGAATAATATTAGTCAATTAAATAATAACGGCTAGACTGAGCACCCTATTTTGGTTACTGATTTTAATGGAACGGTCTGTAGTATTTCGATTTTAACTACGACATTGCCACTGTTCATTAGGTTGAGAGATTATTCTACTCCTCCTCAGTTTTAAAAGTTAAAAAACACACAGCAGAAATGATTGCGGAGTTTTAGCAAATGCATTTCAGAGTCTAGACTTGAGTGACTTATTTTCCTTATTGATGAATTGTATAATTTAATATATTTCTTAATGTGAAGCCATCTGTGCATTGCTAGAATAAGTCCTGCGTGGCTATCATGAATAGTTTCTTAATGTGCTTTAATCCAGTTTGTTAATTTTTTTCAAAAAATTTCTATCCATATTTAAAAATGAGATTTGCATTTTTTAATTTTGGTGGGTTTTTTTTTTTGGTATTTTTGTACTTTGTATTTTTCAGTATGTACTGTTCTTGACAGGTTTTATTATCAGGGTTATGATGACCTCATAAAATAAGCCAGGCAGCTTTTCTTCTTTGCTTTTTTGCCTAAATTCCTCTGCTCTCCTGGCCCAGGGAGAACAAGGCCTGCCGGTGTTCCGAGCTACTCCAGGACCCTGGTGACCTGCAGCATGTTCCGGCTCTCTTCTTGACTCTCCATGGTGTTGTCTCTGGCATCCCTCTGCTTCTCCTTTGGTCTGACTTCTCCACATGCTCCCCACCATCTGTGCTTCAACCTGGCCTCTCTGTGAACCCAGGGGAGGGGATTTCCTTGGCAGCTGGAGGTTCTCCGTGGGCCCGTCCCACTTCCTCCTGGAGCTTTCCCAGCTGCAGTCTCTAGCTTTCGCCTGGGCTTCTCTTCTAGCTCTCTGCTGCCCTCGCCTGCCCTCCTGCCACCACGTCCGTCCTGGTCATGGCTTCTTGCAGGCAGAGGCATCAAAAAATGGGACTCACTTCCACAGGCTCAGTGTTTGTGGGTGTCTCAAAGCTCCTGGGAGGTCTCCGGAGCAGCTGGTCTGAAGGGGGGGAGGCAGCGAGGCAATGGGCGGCGCTGGCTGCCTCTGAAGAAAGAGAATGCCGGAACAAACGGAAATGGGCAGTGCCCCTAAGCGGGGAGCACACATCACATTTCCGACGGAGGGCACCTCTGAGGAGGCCCGGTGTGTTCTAGCAGGACAGCTCTGTGAGCCCCATAGTGAGGAAGAGGTCACATTCAGTTTGGAAATTTGTCTAACATGAGTATGATGTCCCCAGAGACAGCTGTGGCCCGTGCCCTACACCTTTATACACTGCCCCCCACCCCCATGCCGCTTTTCTGTCCTTTCCTGCTATCTGAGATAATTCGTAAGTCCAGCCTTTTTGTTCAGCTGTCAGCTGGAAGGGACACCAGATGTTGAGGCCTGAGCTATGCGGTGAACTGTCTGGCTCAGGCCGACATTTTCCGTGCCATCTCCCCTGAAGCCATCTAAGGCCAAGGCCATGGGGAAGTAGTTTCGTAAGTATATTGTTTATCACTATTTAATTTCACCTAGTGGTTAAAAGTACGGCATCCAGAGTCAGGCAATTTGCGTTTGAATCCTGGGTATGTTGCTTATTAGCTGTGTGACCTTGGACAAATAACTCGACTTCTCTGAGCAAATGTTTCTTATTTTTAAAATAGGAAAATAGTAGATGGACTTATTAGGTTGCTGTAAAACAGTAATGCATATAAAACATTTGGCCTAATGCCTGACCTAGTAAATTTTTTATAGATGTTAATTAAGATTCTTCTTTATCCTAATTATTATTGCATTTTTCTTGAGAGTCAGGTTAACTGCTTAGCTGACCCTTTGTGCCCTCTACAATCAATTTTCAAGCTGTCTTTCCAGCCTTTTCTCCACTGCTCCATTGCCCATACTCTATTCATCGGCCACATTTTTCCTCCTTTCTTTTGTTCAGGCTGTTCCCTTAGACTAACTCCCTCCCTTCTCATTATTACTGTCTGAGGATCTTTTCAACTGTCAAGGCCCAAGTGAAATACTGCTAAAGCCACAGGCAATTCCTGGTTGCCCTATTGAGAGGTCCGTTTTGCCTCCCCCTGGAGCATTCCCATTGTAACTGTTTTCAGTCAAGAACCAGGGGATGAGACTGGCCCCTGAGAATGAAATTTCATGTCACAGTTCCCGTGACAAATGTCCTGAGTTTCTCTGGACATAACCCCGCCCCTGCCCCCTTGAGAGCTGATCTCTGAATGCTTCCGGCCTTAGAGGCACGGTTAGCTCCGGAATTCCTCCTTGGAGGGAGTAGGGGGCAGGCATTCTGGCGGGAGGGGAAGCCAGACATTCTGTTGTACATGGTGAACATGCTCATTTCACTTGAATTGCATGTTTATTAGAAATGGCTTAGGGGATGGCGGTAGATGGTACGGATCCTGCTGGTGAGTCATGGGTATGTCCTAATCTCTGAGTTAGCAAAGGGAGTCCTTAGGCCCGAACAATAACAACAACTAAACCAACTCGAACTGAAGCTGTTCTTGGAAGTGAGAATGTGAAGAAAAAAAAAAAGGCACCAAGTTGGTCATGTAAAATCTGCCAGAAGGCAAGCCTGAGTGTCCCAATGTGTGTCCCACAGCCACCTCTAGTCTCTTCGTGAAAGGTCTGCTGGGGAGATGGGACCTTTGCCTGGTTGTGTGGGCTGGGCTGGCTAGTGTGGGTGAGAACGTGAGATTCCTAGAACTAGAGCTTCTAGTCAAAAGGAAGAGAACTGGGGTCTAAGCAAGAAAAGACCTTGTCTCCCCACGGACCTCTCAGGTCTAATGAGAGCTTGTCACAGATTTATCTACTAAGAACCACGGTCATCTCTGAGAAGTGAGTTGGGGGCTGTCCCCAGGGATCCCAAGGGTCTGGCCGTGCTTCGGAGCATGAAATTGGGTGGGCGCGTGACCTGGTGTTTAGGCATTCTCCCTCTGCGTCGAAGGGCTGGGTGAGGGAGGTTGTGAGCCAGGTCTGACACACAGGACTCAAGATGTGCTTGCTCCTTTTGGTGTCGTGTGAGGCAGCAATGGATGAACTGGGCCCAGGAATGATGGAGTAACCCGCAGAGAGCCTTTCAGAGCACAGCCCCGGAAATGCCTCATTTCGCACACTTCAGCCCAGGCCCCAGGATTCGGCCCTAGCCTCTTCCCTGCCTCTCTCTCTGAAAAGTTTGTTCTTCTCTTAGACCTTGAGGGATTATTAGTGCTGTTGGCCAAATATTCCCAGTTCTCCTCTCTGCAAGGCACATGATAAGATTGCACTTCCAGGCACCCTCATGGCTGGCTGGAGCCAAAGTGACCATTTGTGGCCAATGGGCTATGAATGGAAGGGACGTGCTTTATTTCCAGACCAGAGCCCATCGATACAAGACCCTCCAGTGCTCATTTTCTGCTGGTGGTCTGGGCAATGTTCACAATGATGGCTGATCTATCAGCCTGGGTTCCCAAGTGAGGAGGTGTGGAGCAGAGTCTCTAGCCATGGAGAGGTGGCATGAGGGAAATAGACTTCTGTTGCTCTAAACCACTTACTTCTGTCAACCCTACCTCACTGAAGATGCAGGTCCCCCATCAAGTCCCAGATTTTACTGTCCCACAGTATTGGAAGACCTGCTTTTTATCTTGTAAGACTGTGTCTTCTGATTTACTTCTGTCTTCCTCTGTCCTGCGCTTTCTTTTCCCGGTTCCCGCCTTTCACACACATGTGCTATCATGTCATTGCTAAGTTGCATTCTGGGGGGCCCTAAAGTCCCCTCTTGACCATAAAGACAGTTGGCACCCATCAGGCAAGACTGTAGAGGCTGGAGCCAGAGAGGACAGAGGGTCTGCTGTAGCCAGCTTCCGAGATGGCCCTGGTGACCCCCACCTCCTGGTATTCACACTATTGTGTTGTCCCCTCCCACCTGGTACTAGTGTAGATCTGTGTGATCAAGAGAATGTGGCAGAGTTGGTGGTATGTCCGTTCCAAGATTAGGTTATCAAGACTACAGTTTTTGTCCTAGTCGCTCTCTCTCTCTTTCGATAACTCACTTTGGGGGAATCCCTGTCATGAGCTGCTGTGGAGAGGTCCATGCAGCAAGGAAGTAAAGCCTCCTGCCAATAGCCCTGTGAGTGAGATTGAAGGTAAAGGCTCTAGGCCCAGTGAGGCCTCAGGGGGCTGCGTCATGGCTGACACCTGGTTGCAGCCTCACAAGGGACCCTGGGCTAGAACCACCTCACGAAGCCACTCTCAAATTCCTGACCCCATAATAACCGTTTGTTGTTTTAAGCTGCTAAGTGTGGAATAACTTATTATATGGCAATAAATAATAAATACAGGGAAGGTGCTGGGGAGATCTGGTTTGGTATGTAAAGTCTGGTATGGTCATAGTAGAGCTTGGCTTGGCCTAGGTTTTGCCCCTCACTCTGGGACAGATTTGGCCTCTGTGCATGGCTGCTGAAGGACCTCTCAGGACAGCACTCAACACAAGGGAGGAGGGGGAAGAAATATGAACACAGCTTGGTATCTATTCCTTAGAAATATCTCTTGATGCAGTCCCAAAGACTCACTTAAGCCTCTCTTGCGATGAGGAGGAAGTTCGAAATAAACATTAAAACCATTTTATGAAGAATGCAACATAGTGACACACTAGCCGCATTTCTTTAGAACATCTCTCTGAGTGTGACATGCAGAGAAAGAGAGAGAGAGCCAGTGTGACACTGGAAGAAGTCCAGCACGCCTGTGGTGGCGCTGGGTGTGAGGAGGAACCTCAGCACCTAGAGCTTGTAGAATAGTGGACGCCCCACAGACAGGTGAGCGAAGAGCGCCCTCTGGAGGACACGGTCCACAGAGTGAGGGGAGCAGTCAGCTGGTGAAATCATCTACTGCTGTTAAACATTTTCACTTGTGGTTATAGCCTTGCAGAGCTTGGGAAATTGGGGGCTCAGAGATAAAAAACAAACACTGTCCTGCTTATTAAACACTTGCTATATCTGACTTCAAAGTAAATAGTTCATGTACATCTTATTTTCCAAGCTTTGAAATCATCTTTAAGGTAGATTCCCATTTCACAGATGCAGAAACTGACATTCTAAACTTCTTTTCTTCAAGTGCTTTCCCCAAAAGTCAAGCAGGGACCACTTGCGCAGGCACAACCCTCTTCTGCACTCCCGAGCCCCATCTAACATGGAGGACCCAACTCCGGTTGTGTTCTCAGCACATGTAGACCTGGCCCCTTTGTGAGACAGGTCTTGTGGAAGAGAGCCCATGCCGTGCCCAGCTCCAGGCTCTTGGCTGCAGGGAATTGACCTGCTTTTATCCACAGAGTCAGCAGAATGTGCAGGTAACGTATAATAGTCACTGTCAGAGTGCATTCGAGGTGAAGTATGACTCTCCTGGACTTTAGCTCTACATAGACCTGTGCAGGAGGAGTCAATCCCTGGAAGTAGTCTAGTTACCCTGAACGAAGAATCTGAGTTTTAGGCAGCTGCAAAAGGAGAGATGGGGAACACAGTGTGAATGTGCTTAACACTACCGAACCGGACACTGAAAAATGGTGAACATGGCAAATTTTGTGTTACTTTTTTACCACAGTTTTAAAAAAGGAGATAGGGAGAATGATCATCATTTAGTAAATAGGATGTGATAGAAGGAAGTGACAGATCTAATGAAGTTGTGTCGGATGTGGATCAAGAAGGTAGAAAAGTGAGTTAGCAGGTGAAACACTGTCAGGTCATGGCAAGGAAGACCAGATAAAACCATCACAGAAACTACCTGGAATGAGTACTGGTAAGGAGGGTTGGGCAGTTAATCCTAGACCTCTAATATGGTCACGACTGCACTGTGGTCCCAGTCACGCTATATATATAAAGTGTAATAATGTATATATATCATCCACCTACGTATATACGTATATACATATACATACACTATGTGTACTGTACTATGATGTAATAATGTATATACATTATGAATAATGTAATTATTATATAACCATTAATAATTGTAATAATGATTATATAACAGAATATATTACGTTATGCAAGTTACATAATATATGTAAGTTATGTATACATATGTATGTATGTTTATATACTTAATAAACAACAATATATAGTTGATAATGTAGGGTGGTTCAGGTCTTTCAAATGATCCTTTGCCACCTTTACAAAGCCCTGGGGCACAGAGGCCTTGTGGGTTTGTGCAGGAGAAGGGTCTGCATGGGTGGATCCATAGCACGGCGGTCAATCCAGGGCCACGTGGAAGTCCCAGATGAGCTGCCCTGTTCCTGTCCCTCTGGGTTACCTGTTAGACCTGCAGCAGGGCACAGAAAGCCAAAGGCAGGAACAGGCTGTGTTCCTGGTGGTCCACCCAGTGGGAAAATGCAGACTCTTTCCTGTTCCTGCAGGCTCCCCGGGAGGTCGGACTCTGACCTGGCTCTCAGAGAGAAGCCCTGTCAGGGTCGAGGTAAGTGACAAGCCCGGGAACAAGTTGGAAATCTCGGCTTCTTCTAAAGGTGTGAAGTCTTGGGTGCTGGGGGGTGGCACAGCTGGGAGAGGAGTGGTGGCCCTTATTTTTTGTTCACTGAGAATCAGAAGTTCTTCAGAGAAACGGGACTTGACTGAAAGGTGTGAAGCTGGAGCGACATCTCATTTCCAGATCTTCTGCATTCTCTGCTCTTTTGCAAAGCTCTGGGACGGTATTTAAGACCATATCCCTTCTGTCCAACCAGCTTTCTTGCCTCCAACGAGGGAGGGCCCTCTGCCTCTTGACCATGTCACACCTAGCACAGGATTTGAGAATGGCTCTGCACTGCCTCCATTCCTCTCTTGGCTCAGTACATGGCTGTCTCTTACCCTAGACTGTAATCTCTCTGAGGGAAGGCACCATGTCTAATTTGTCTTGAAAGCTTCTAGAGCTTCTCTCCCTCTGTCTCTCCATGTGCCTTGCGCAGGACAGAAGATCCCAGTCACTGTTGACTAAAAATTCCATTTCCCAATGATCCTCTGAGCTGTACTACCACCTCTTTGCCCTGCAAACCAATGCTATGGCCTTACCGCTCTACACCGTTAGCCAGAGTTCTTAAACTGCAGTTTGTCTTAGTCTGTGGTCTCCAGATTCTTGCTAGATTCCTCGCTCTCTGGAAATCTACCAGATAAATCACATCCAGTCATATCCATGCTACACCTCTCCCCAGAACAGCCAGCAGGAGGGCAGAGCTAGGAGGGCCTTGGGAGAACATCCAGGAAGCCCTTTATTGCAGATGGGAAAACAAAACCCCTGAGGGGAGCAGGGACTTACCCAAGGTCGTGGTTTTGAGTCAGGGCCAGAAGTCAGCTCTGCAGCCTCCCAGGGCCTCCAGGGTTCAGAATGCCAGCCAGGTGACCTTTTTCTTTATGTTGCCTGAGGTTTGCAAAAGGGCCCTTCTCTGGCCCTCACCTTTTAGGTGTCACGTCCTGAGAGGCAGTTGACGACTCGACCAGGCCAAGAGCATCTGCTGTAGGGGAGGACAAGCACACGGGGCCTGAGAAAAAGAACTGGCCCAAGGGAGTGAACACAATATCCAGTGGCCCTCGACATTCTCTCCAGGCAATGACTTCTCTTGTCAAATAGCAGTGTGACAGTGAACCCAATAAACAAAGAGTGTCTGGCTGGAATTCGCCCTAAACTTAAACTTGGTAAAGCATTCACAGCCGCTAGAGCTCCCCGCCTACCCCATCTAATTGTCTTCTGGCAGAAGGATTGTTTTGTTTTTGTGGCCTTGCAGTAATGTTTTTCTTATCAGCAGAGGCTGATTCCTGTCTAAGTCCCAACCAAGGCCACCAGCTACATGTCACACTGAGTTCTGGAGGGGAAGGAGACGGCTACACTGCTTTACAAAGCTCTTTTCCAGGCACTGCTCCCTCGACCCCGGGGAAGCCGTGGATGACACTCAGGGAAGGCCTTACTTGTCCCAGGTTCGTAGACGATAATTTCTTAGCGAGGATGAGGGATTAACCCGAGGTAACATAGCTAGTGAGTTACTGAGATCGGGCAAAACGGTGTTCAAATTCTAGCTCTGCTATTTACTGTGAAGCTCATCTGAACCTATGGTCCCCTCCTCACTAGTTGTGGAAACTTGAGCATTACTTAGCCACCCTGCCTCAGTTTCTTCATTTCTAAAATTAAGACTGTATATAGCGTGTCCCTCACTGGAACCAACATACGTAGAGGACCTGTACCTGGCAGTCACTGAATGCTGAGTAATTTTAGAAATTGTTGTTATTATGATCAAGTCTGGTTCTGGTCTGAAACGAGACAAGTCTGAGTTCAGATGGGGATCCTTCCAGGCAAAAGTCACAGCGCTGCGGAAGCCTTAGAGATAACCCAGTTTGGCCACACATTTAACTTTATTATTATTTAAAAATATGATATTTGAAACTAATCTGTGATGCATAGTGGGGTCAGTGGCACACAAGGTCACTGGTTCACAAAAATGGTTAAAAATTCTTATGATGCTTATACAGCCAAATAAATGTTAATTTTCCTCTTTTTTTTGTTATTCTTTGGTGTCTATGATAGATACCCATGTCATCACATTTCTCTGTTACATGACATGCCTCATTTAATCCTGATCATTTGCACCGACAATGACTCACAGTAAGAGACAAAAATAGAAAAAAACAGTATTACTCATAATATTCGGGAAGTGGGGGAGGGGAAATGGAGGAAACGCGAGAGTGTTAATTTCCTTATCTTTCATAGCAGCCAGTCAATTGATACTGTCTAAAATTGAAGCATGTTAAAAAAATAACGAGTCCTGTCTCTTAATGTTTTTCATAATTATTTTCTTAACCTTAGAGATATCTTTGAGAAAAAATATCTCTTGTTGGGAATAAAGTTAAGCAATACCATTAGCTTTACTTTAGTGTCTTTGTCTTTTAAAGATTTTATTTATTTTTAGAGAGAGGGCAAGGGAGGGAAAAAGAGAGGGAGAAACACCCAACCGGGGACCTGGCTCACAACCCAGGCATGTGCCCTGATTGGGAATCGAACCAGTGACCCTTCAGTTCACAGGTGGCACTCGAGCCACTGAGACACACAGTCAGGGCTAGTGTCTTTGTCTTTTAAACTCAAGGAAAATTAAATTTTATACCTTTTATTAAATAGTAAGTGAAGGATGATCCCTTTTTAATGAACTATTAATACCCTCCCTTCCATTTATTCATCTGTCCATCCAATCATCCATCCATCCATCCAAGCACTCTCCCTTCTTGGTTACCTGCCCATCTATTCTTCTCTCTGTCTATATAAAGAGAGAAATAGTGGCATGATGTTCACTTGCATTAGCAACAGGGTTGGGCCATGGTTATATTAGGGTGGCGGGATTCTGAAGATTTTAAAATGTCTTCTTTGTGCTCTTCTATGTTGTTTGAATACTTTATGAATAAGTATCATTATAAAAATAAAGTATCCTAAAAAAGAAAGGGAGACAATGTTTCTAGATTTCCTTCAACATTTCTGGTCTCCTTGCTCGTGTGACCCTCCCCCACCCCCTCTACCCCAGAGCCAAGGCTTTCAGGCTCATCCAGTACCCATGGTGGTTCTACCCCAGGGCCCTGCTCCCAGAGCTAACATCAGGGCTTCTTAGTGCTGGAGAATTTGAGTGGCAGAAATTCTTTGCAAAGAGACTGTGAATAGCCTGGCAGGGAGACATGTAACTGAGGGAAGATGGCCAGAGGACAGGGGGACAGGAAAAGGGCTCTGAGTCCCTGCTACTTCCTTGTCTTACATATGAGGGGACCAAGCCTAGGGAGGAAGGACGACTTGTTCAGAGTCACCAGCCTGTTATACGCGTCCAAGGCAATCAGTTGCCCCTTCAAAGGCAGTCATTATTTTCTCCAAGCACTGTGAGTAAGAAGGTTCTTATGCCTGGTGTGGAAAATGGAGAAGGAAGGTGGAAGTCCTGTGTGGGAGAGGAGTTCCCCAACTCCAACTCCGCAACTACCCCCTCTCTAGCAGCTAGTCAGAATGAGCATCTGTATGGACTGCAAGACCCCCTGGGGGCATCTATAGCATCCACTCTACTGATTATTTAGAATCATAGAAAAGGAGCTCTGGGCAGATAGTATGTCTTGATTTGAGCACAGTGGAGAAGATTCGGAAGCTTTTGCAACAAATTATTGTCTCCCCTACTCCAACCAGGGGACATGGCTTATGGTTCCTAACTTTTAACAGTATTTTACATTTCTTTGGGAATGGGGTGGTGTTAGGGTGTAGAGGGGTTCTTGTCACAACTTGAGAAGGGCAGCCCCTTTCCCACTCTAAGATATTGTCAGCACCTCCATGGTGGACAGCTCCGCAGCAAACACCAGAATGTACCAAGCGGCACGGCCACTAGGCCTCTGGGCCACTAGTTCTGTAAAGAATGGCTTGTCTTTCTCTTCCTCTTTTCTCTATCCCTTTTTCCTTTCATAAAAAAAAATTCACTTTATCGTAAGGGAATTTCAATTCAAGAGGTTTTATTCTTTAAGCTATACAAGACAATGTACAAAAAGATCATCAAACTGATCTAAATAAAGAATTCCTTAGGGTGAACTGGTTCTTTGAAAAGATAAACAAAATTGACAAACCTTTAAGCAGACTCATCAAGAAAAAAAGGGGGAGAACCCAAATAAATGAAATCAGAAATGAAAGAGGAAAGATCACAACTGATACCACAGAAATACAAAGGACTGTAAGAAATTACTACAAAGAACTATATGCTAAGAAAATTGAAAACCTGGATGAAATGGACTAATTCCTGGAAAAAATATCATCTTCCAAAACTGAATGAAGAAGAAGCAGAAAGCCTGAACAGACTGATAACACAGCTGGGGAAATTGAAGCCATAATCAAAAAACTCCCAGCACACAAAAGCCCTGGACCAGATGGTTTGCCAGGAGAATTCTACAAAACATTTAAGGAAGAGATAACCCCTATCCTTCTCAGACTATTCCAAAAAGCCTGAAAAGAAGAAATACTCCCAAACTTTTTTTATGAAGCCAGCATCATCCTAATCCCAAAACCAGGTAAAGACACCACAAGGAAAGAAAACTAGGCCAATATCGCTGATGAACATAGATGTTAAAATCCTCAACAAAATATTGACAAACCATAGCCAGCAACACATTAAAAAGATCATCCACTATGCTCAAGTGGGATTTGTGACAGGGATGCAAGGATGGTACACTAATTGATAAACGTAATACATCACATAAACAAAAGGAAAGACAAAAATCACATGATCATATTAATAGATGTGGAAAAAACATTTGACAAAGTACAGCACCCATCTATAATCAAAACACTCAGCAAAGTGGGAGTAGAGGGAGCATACCTCAACATAATAAAGGCCATATATGAGAAACCTACAGCCAATGTCATACTCAAAGGGGAAAAACTAAAATCTTCCCCACTAAGATCAGGAACAAGACAAGGGTGTCTGTTTTCACCACCTGTATTCAATGTAGTATTGGAGGTCCTAGCCATAGTGATCAGACAAGAAAAAGAAATAAAAGACATCCAAATAGGAAAGGAGGAAGTAAAACTGTCATAGTTGCAGATGATGTGATTATGTACATAGAAAATCGCATAGACGCCACCAAAAAACTACCCGACCTAGTAAGTGAATTTGGCAAAACAGTGAGATACAAATTCAATATTCAGAAATCAAAGGCATTTTTGTACACCAACAATGAAATATCAGAATCAGAAATCAGGAAAAATGTCCCATTCACTATAGCGACAACAACAAAAAAAATAAAGTACCTAGGAATAAACCTTACCAAGGAAGTAAAAGACCTGTACTCAGAAAACTACACAACACTGTAGGAAGAAATTAAGGAAGATACAAATAAATGGAAGCATATACTGTATTCATGGATCAGAATAATTAATATCATCAACATGTCCATACTACCCAAAGCAATTTACAGATTCAGTGCAATGCCTATTAAAATGTCAATGACATATTTCACAGATACAGAACAAACAATTCAAAAATTTACGTGGAACCATGAATGACCCTGAATAGCCACAGCAATTTTGAGAAAGAAGAACAAAGTCAGAGGGATCACAATACCCAATGTTAAACTATACTACAAGGCTACCGTAATCAAAACAGTGTGGTACTGGCATAAGAATAGGCACATAGATCAATGGAACAGAATAGAGAGCCCAGAAATAAACCCATCTGTGTATGACCAATTAATATTCGACAAAGGAGACGAAACCATAAAATGGAGTAAAAGTAACCTCTTTAACAAATGGTGTTGGGACATCCGGACAGATACATGCAAAAAAAATGAAACTTGACCACCAACTTACACCACACATAAAAATAAACTCGAGGTAGATAAAAATCTTAAATATAAGTAGCGAAACTGTAAAAGTCCTAGAGGAAAGCATAGGCATGAAAATCTCAGATATTCCACGCAGCAATATTTTCACTGATATGTCCCCTAGAGCAAGGGACATAAAGGAGAGAAAAACAAATGGGACTTCATCAAATTAAAATTCTTCTGCACAGCTAAAGAAAACATCAGCAAAATGAAAAGAGAACCAATGGTATGGGAAAATATATTTGCCAGTGATACCTCGGACAAGGGTTTGATCTCCAAAATATATTAAGAACTCACATGACTCCACTCTAGGAAGACAAACAACCCAATTAAGAAATGGGCAAAGGACCTGAACAGACACTCCTCCAAGGAGGACATACACAGGGCCCAGAGACACATGAAAGGATGCTCAGCATCACTAGCCACCAGAGAGATGCAAATTAAAACCACAATGAGATACCACTTCAAACCAGTCAGAATGGCCATCATAACCAAATCAACAAACAACAAGTGCTGGTGAGGTTGTGGAGAAAAGGAAACTCTAATACATTCTGGGTGAGAATGCAGGATGGTACAGTCGCTGTGGAAAACAGTATGGAATTACCTCAGAAAACTAAAAATGGAACTGCCTTTTGACCCAACAATTCCACTGCTGGGATTATACCCTAAAAATCCGGAAACACCAATTCAAAAGTACCTATGCACCCCAATGTTCACAGCAGCACAATTTACAATATCCAAGTGTTGGAAGCAACGTAGGTGCCCGTCAGTAAATGAGTGGGTCAAAAAACTGTGGTACATTTACACAATGGAATACTATGCAGCAGAAAGAAAGAAGGAGCTCCTACCATTCGCGATGGCATGGATGGATCTGGAGAGAATTATGCTAAGCGAAATAAGCCAGGTGGCGAAAAACAAGTAGCATATGATTTCACCTATAAGTGAAGACGAATCAACAAAACAAATAAGCAAGTTAAATGTAACCAGAGATATTGAAGTGAAGAGCAAACTGACATTGAACAGAGGGGGAGGGGGAGAGGGTTGTCAAGGAACATATATGGGAGACTCACGGACAAAGTCAAGGTGGGGTGGTGTTGAGGGTGGGGGGAGGAGGGAGTAGTGGGGTCGAAATGGACAAAACTGTACTTGAACAGCAATAAAACAATTTAAAAAAAAAAGGTTTCCTTAGGGTAAATATAAGAACCTGAGCAACTGAGTTAAAAACAGCTCAGGGATACATGTGTCATAGCTCAAGAATCTCCTTTAGCAGGATTTTCAGGTCCAAACCAACATCGAGTATACATCATTTCACAAAAATTGTTTTGGGTTATTTCCCAGTGTTATTGCAATATGGGAGAGGTTAGTTGGACACTGAAATCTTAGAATTTCAAGGATATTTTCATGTTGTGTGTCTAAAGTTCAGAATACTTGAAATCTGGGCTGTCCCATAAAAATCCTGAGTTAAAATTATCATGCCCATAGTCAACGGACTAGGGTGACTCAGGTGGAGGAGAGAAGCCTAACTGGAAATGGAAGTCCCGGGGTTCAGAACACCCTGGGCATTAAAATATTTGAGGCTGCACAGGAATTTTCCTGGTAAGAGTGAGCAGACTTTGGAAAAAGTCCGATTCCATCTATTGTTTAATGTAAGTGGAACACTGCCTCTGAAGCTTGTAAAAAGGTGTTTGGCTAGGCCAGGTGCTGGCGGGAGAGGTTGGTTGGCTTCCTGAGCTCCTTAGAAAGCTGCCTTTACCTGGGGAAGGTACCTTGGCCCCGACTCTGGTCCACAGGCCGGCAGGCTGGGAAATGCAATTTCACCAATGCCGAGAGGGGTTCCTTCTCACTCAGGACAAGGTTTCATTGTCCCGCTCCTAAGAGCTTGTTCTGTAAACTACTTGCCAGGTGTTTATTGTCAACGAGAATCTAGGATTTGGGGACTAGACAGTTGCTGCTTCTAATCCCTACCCGCTTTTTTTTCCTATAGAACAACTGTAAGGGAAGCCAGGTTGTAATCAGGAGGTTGCTTGGTGAGTGTGGAAGGGAGAAAGGGGAGAGAGTTTTATGCTGGTGGGGGTCTGAGGGCAACAGGCTCTGATCAGTCATTGTTCCCCTGCTATCCAGGATGG